>VDFB02358134.1:158401849-158513985 GCA_007258455.2 Sequoia sempervirens | reverse complement strand
CTCCTTAAGTATATTCTCAAAACCAGGCAACGATTGCTTCGACTTCACGTGCTTACCAAGTGGTGCACGCAGGTAACCCTACTACAACATTCAACTCTAAATGCTTTGCCCTAGAAAAGACTTTGACGTTAGCTAACCTAAAGTTAATCTTTAAGAAAATTAGATTTTCACGGTCCATTGTGTTGAGTTTGTAAAGATTTTTGGATAGAACTGTGTAGTTTTTGAGATCAATTATCGGATGATAAAACACGAAAATGATTGCGTAAACTTTCTCGGATCAATCATTGAGATGATAAAGATACAAAAGTGATGGAAGTATTGATGTATAAACTACTACACAGTTTTATCCAAAACTCTTTACAAATTCAATCAAAATAAATCTTCTAATATTTCAACCCCTTTGAATGCCATCTGAGTGAAAGCAACGTAACAGCAGAATTTATGCAAAATAGTGCCCTAAGCATAAGAAACTTTGATTTGGAACTTCATTGGAAAGGAATTTTTACTTTTTTTTTCCAAACCAAAACAAATTTAGCGATTTTTTTATTATTAAACTATCAAATCTAATTACGTGGCAAACGTTCATTCAATCTCTTGAATGCAGTCCTCTCGGGCTCATACAGTAATCTGCGATATATTAGTTTTTTAATTTTATTTTCCCCCTGTTTAGCTTCTTCTTTTCCTTTTTTGTTTTTGAAAACACGTGGAACGTAATATGAAACGCATTTGAAAAGGAAGTATACGGAGTTATTTACATTCAATAGCGAAGTTCAAAACTATGGCTGGAAGATTGAATTGTTTATTGTCTTTTGAGTGTATGGACAGGTTACGTTTTATTTGTCAGTTGGATTTGGATATTCTGGATAACCGTAAACATGATCAATTTGAAATTAATACTTTTAAATGAATAGTTTTTCAACCTTGTGATATATAGTTTTTAAGCCTTGGGAATCATGATTTAAATATGCATCATAAGGTTGAAAAACTCTACATCTAAAGATATTAAGTTCAAATTGTTAGTGATTATACTTATCCAGAATATCCAAATTCAACTGACAAACATAACTGTAGCCTGTCCACACACACGCAAAAGACCATAAACACTTCAATCTTCCAAGACCATCAGGGGCTTGTTTGCAGGCTTGAATTTTCCCCATGATTTTGTGTGCCGGTGAAGTATGATTAATTAAAAGAAAATCAATTCAGAACAGGGAATTGGCGTATCAGTTGCATTTTCCGGGTTCCCAGAATTGAGAAGAATATCCTTGCTTTTCAGTTTGGTCTGATTCCAAATTCAAAAAGATTCTGTTGTACAGAACACGTTTGTAAGTCATTGGAAGTTGCTTAGAGGTGCTTGTGTGCTATGTGGGTTTCCTTCCCTTCAGTTTTTTATGAAAATGTGCGAGAGAAAGGTTATAAAGAAATGACTAGTCTTGAACTTGGTCGTCCCAGAGATGACTTAAATATACATGGGTTAAAGTATCACGGAAATTTTAAAAAGTCTAACAAGATGTTTTTTTCAGACTTGATATGAACCAAGGCCTAAGTAAGCTGATTGTGAACCGTTCAAATTCTATCAACCTTCACTAAAGGATAAAGGCTTTTCAACTGAACATTTTTGTTAGCAAATACATTGAAACGCAGCTTGTAAAAGTCACCTTTAACTTCCAATAGCCCATGCTGCTTACTGCAGAGAGACAAGGAAATAACATCATCACCAACATTGTCAAGAACCAAAACATCTTGGATTTTGTCTGCTCCTGAAGCAATACTAGGAGTAAATAAATAGCCAAATTGCTTTAAATGCAATCTTCAGTGCCTTGTCCAATGCAAGAGAAGATTTTCAACCTATGTTCAATGCTGTTCTGGGATGGGGATGTTAGCAAATGTGGAGACAAGTTTTGCAGATGGCAATTAAAAAAATTAGGAATCTTCAACTATTCATATGATAAGGCATTCACCATATTCGTTATATAAACGTATTACGCTATATTAGATTTGAATTGAGAATTCAGCGAGTTGACATACAAATAGACAAAATTTCATTGTTATAATTTGAGCATTTATTCTCAATGTGCATATGCAAGAAAAGGATGAAAGTCTACAACTACAAAATGACAAAATGTGGAAAATCTGAAAAACAATATATTCCATAATTCAGGGCACATTTCTTGATTGGGCATTTTCTTAAGTTGGTAACCACGCCTTTCTCTCTGAGTCAGTTTTAAATTTTGTTTAAGTAAGGTTTTTGAAGCTTAGACAACTGACAGCCGTGGTATTACTGTACTTTGTTAATGCATTATCATCAACATGAAATTCTTGCAGTATTCCATTACTACAGTAGAGGTTGCTTCAGATTTTATACAAAGCCACTTTAACCACGCACGAATTGTAGCTTTACGTAAATGAACTGGAAAATTTTGGTATACAATAGAGAGGGAGTCATTATAATTGCTTATAGAATTTTTCTGCCACATTGTAGGATTTTTTGGTTTCAACTTTCAGCCACGATGAAATCATATTCACAGCCATTATTAGGAGTATTGTGGCAGACAGGAATAACACTTGAAGCATTGTTCTCTTGAGTTTCTGGGACAGGGGAGGGGGATGGCAAAAATTTTCCAAAATTTTGGGACAGTGGGGGGATGGCAGGGAGACAGCTATAAATACCATAATATTTCAAAAAATATTCTCTCATGATCATAAAATATTGTCTTTCCAAACAAGCAAATGTGCTATGCATTGGGTGTATTGTAAACATGTTTAAATTATTATTTCAACAGAAAGCAGATTAAAATCTAAAACTCGGCTAGAATTTCATATCTTTAATAAATTCTCTTATATCATTGTTTTGAATCATTTGATTTTAAGATTGCTTACATGCTGGCCCCCAAAATTAACAGAGCATAGCCCTAGTGGGAGAAAGTGGAAGTGGCAAGTTGACAGTATTATCTGTGCTGGAACAGTTCTACAATCTCAACCAGGGATAATCTTGCTAGACAAGACCAACATCAAAACCCTGCAACTGAAATGGCTTCATGAGTAGATGGGTTTAGTAGGGTAGGATCCCTTTCTCTTTGATGAAAACATCACCTACAAAAGACAAGGATAAGAAAGTGTTGTATTAGAGGAAGAAATTGTATCTACTTCCAAAATCTCCAATACTCACAATTTCATATCTCAGGCGTCACATTGATGTCAGCACCCCTTTGAGGGACATTCCTAGGAAATATCCTCAATGTAGAGGAGGTGTCCCTAGGATGCCCCCGAAGAACACAAAAAAAAAGGATGTGGTGGGTATGTTCTGTCCGTGGCCCCCCATCCCCAAAATGTTGCCCTGCTTAGAAACAACAAAAAACCTCTAGAGAATATTGAGTTTAAGCTTGGTGGTGGTGTAAGGACACAACTTTAACAAAGGCAGTCATTGTTTCATTGTTCTATTCTTTAATATAAAGAGGTCAAGTTATGGTATATTGTATGGCATCCTTGAATTGATCACAAATCATTTTAGAGCATTTGGTAGAGCTCTTTTTAAAAAAATTGTGATTGCGAGTTCCCTAGCTATCTTGGGGATGGCTAGTCGTCCTTGGACAATAGACTTGTTTTTGGACAAGTGGGGATGTTTTAGACACATCTTTGCGTCCTAAATCATAGGGTTCATTGAATTTCATCTATGAAATTCAAAATTCAACAATTTTCGAAGAAATCTCAAAAAATCATTCTTGTTTGCCCTAATATTTGTATGGATAAGGGCTTACCACTATTAATATTTAGATTTTAATTTTTAGGCTTGTTGATGTTGAATCAAATTGACCGAGTTGGGGGATTTCTCTCTCATCTGCTCGCTATTCATTCTCTTATCATCCCATTGTTGGCGACAAGCAAGGACAATACCATGGATGACCCAATGAAAGTGTCTTAGTAATTGTGGTTGTTTGGTATCTCATACTAAAAGATATAGAAATTCTAATGCTAGAGAACAAGATCCATCCCCCCCATACCCCCATCTAGCCTAGGGGAAGTTGAGGGTCGTGTCCCGTCTCCGAGTACAAAGCAAGTGGGTATTCTATAGACCAAAACCTAGGCTTGATCTTTGCCCCGCTACTTGATCAGAATGAAATGATTGACTTGACTCTTCTAAACATTGTTGCCATGTGGAGTTATATATTGGATTCTACTAGGAGGCTAGAATGAATTGGGATGGGGCCTGCACAACCTACTCTAATTCTTTGTTTTCTAAAGTAAAATTTAATACCTCTTATATTTTGTTTCTTAGTCAATATATTAAAATTTAACGTTATAAAATATTTAAATTAGATTTTTAATTATATAAAATATTTAAATCAGATTTTATAAAATTCATCTATGGCTCAAAAAAATGTGAACTAGCAAAAAGTAATGAATCAATTGCAGACACCCATCCAAACATTGAAGTATGCTTCAAGGGTGTTGATAGCACCCAATCCCTGCTAGATTGCATAGTGATTGACAATTTTTTTGGTTGATGCTTTTCAAGGGCAGAATTTTTGAACTAGTCAATGGAGAACTGGGACCACAACAATGTTTTATTTCTCCCAAAAGGGTTTTTTGTTGCCATTTTTTATTCATAATTTTCTTGCGAGGAAGTTATCAATAGAGGTACCTAGTATGCAAAAGAGATTCCTCTCTACTTGCAAAGATGGTGCCCTAGGTTTGATTGGATTTAATGCACACCTCAAAATCGATCAAGATGGATTAGATCGTATAATCTGCTATTGGAATTCTAGTCTACAAACAAACTCATCAAGATTGGTGACACTATCAACCTTACAAACCGTATTGATATGGAGATCTTCAATGGTAACTCCCGAGTCTATGCTTGATTGAGGATGTTAGCGATTCGTAACATCTAGAAGAACTTTGCTCTTTGCGTCAATGGTGCTCGTTGGATGCAACAGGTTGAAATTGAAGAAGACAAATTTTTCTACCTAAAATGCAAACGCCGAACCCACTTTGAAATAGATTGCACAAAGAAGGTGAAAATTGTAAAGAAATTGTTATGTCCCTATCTTAACAGGGACCTAAATTCAAGCGGTGGCAGCAAGACAGTGTTTTTAAACACTTTTGAAAATTTAAAATAATAATTAAATAATATTAATAATACTAAATAATATTTAATAATAAAATAAATTATTAAAAATAACATTTGAATTTATGATTTTGGTCGACCATTTGGAAGGCGCCTCTGACAAAGCATATTTATGTGGAGTCTTTTGCTCTTTGAGGATTATCGTGGATCTCTAGAATCTAGTGTTTGGTGACAAGGGATGAAAACCCCCTGTCGGCCAGTGCTAGGTGAGCAACAACATCCCTGGGCACCTTGATTCTGATCCATCATCTGCTGTACTCACCTGCTATCATCACCTATTTCAATGATCTTTCGGTATAGGTAATTCGTTGCACAACATACATTTGAAGGGTCTGCAAGATTAGTGATATTTATTGGTGGAGTCCTTTAGGCTCGCGCCATTCCTCAGGTTGGGAGTAGAGTATTAAACGAGCTCTGGTTCATTGACTTGGTGCCACTGCAAGGGCGCCTAAGGCGATATAGTGATCGCATTGTTCAGATTTTGGGCGATCTTCATTTGTGACCTGTCTACCATTGCACTAGCATCACCCAGTGGGCCAACCTGATATCAACCACCCCAATCAAACGCCAACCATCACCGAAGCGACTCTTTCCCTGCGTGGATTGTTTACCAATTCAGCGTCATTAATCACCTCTGCATAGCCACAAAATTTCTAGAGCAGTGGGAACGAATCCTTAACTAGCGAGTCGTGAGCATTCTCTTATGCTATTGTGGAACGCTATATTTTTTAGGTTCACAAATGCATAGGTAATTGGGAAATTGAATTGCAATAACATTTGAGTCTGTATAGATTTCATAAGTATGCATACATGTATGTAGTGTAATGGTGCTTGGGTTTGTTGCGGGCAACGTATCTAGTGTATCCCTTTGAGTTTTAAATGCATAATCTAATCCTGATTTGAAATTACTGTGCAATTATATGATGACATTAGTCTCTTAGTTTTGAGTGTTGTGTTTCTACGTCAATTTTTGAACCTTTTGTGTGAAGTGAGGATTGGGCATCTTACAGAAATGGGTGGTCAAGGAAAAAGAGGTCACAACAAATAAGGAAAATGATACTCCAGTTGAGCACCACTCTTCGGCCATGAATGTTGTTGTTGCATCACCAACAAGTTATAACCATGAAAGAGCAATTGTCCCCTTCAACCACATCCCAATGATAAAACACCAAAAGAAGAGGATGGAGAATGGTTGGATTTTGATAATGAAGAAATGGATGAATTTGGATTTGTGGATATTCAGAGGGTTGGGCAATTGACTTCCTAGATTTTGAAGGCTGAAATAGTATTGGAAAAGAAGCGAGGTAGGAAAACCAACAAACAAAAGTAGGAGGAGAATGCCTTGGCGAATGACAATCTTCAATTAACAATTATCTTTCGAGATCTAAGGGAGGAAACCTCTCCTTTAGCAAGTAGTGAAGATCATAACTTGGAATGTTAGGGGCCTCCACCCCCTAACAAGCAGAGTGTGGTCAAGTGCCATTTTGATTGCATGCAATTTGATATAATACTAATCTAGGAGACTAAATTGAAGTTTGAGGGCGCAACTTTGTTCATAAACCACATCAAAGGTTGGAATGGTCTTTTTGAAGGCACAACTGGAGTGGTTGGGGGCTTGGTATTCTATGGCTTGCAAATAGATTCCTTATCGAGCCTATGCATTCTTCTTAATTTTGGCTTGCCATTCGGGTAATAAACTTTGTTTCCAATTTAGAATTTGTATTGATAAATGACAATGGTCCCACTAGGACTAATGAGAAAGTTCAAATATGGGATGTCTCCTCAGCTTCTTGCAACCAGTATAAAGTGACAAAACAATCATCTATGGCGACTTCAATGCCATCCTCTCCTGTGAAGGAAAAATGGGGGGATCCTCTGTTCCTTCTCAATCTCATATCTTATTCCAAAAATTTGTTGTTGACACAACCCTAATTGACATAATACCAAAGGCAAGACTATACACTTGGACAAACATGAGCAATGGCTTCACAAATATTGTGGAATGCCTTCATAGATTTTTGCATTTAGCAAGTTGGCTCAATGCCACTTTATTGGAATCCTCAATTTCAGTCATATCTGGGTTTGACTATTTCCTAGTAATGCTTTACATGGTTGAGGGTTGATTCTCAATTAAGTCCACTTTCAAGTTTGAAAGGATGTGGCTTCACAATGAGGAGCTCTTTGGGTTGATGAGGAAATAGTGGGTAGAGGCCAACATATGGAAAGGCTCCATTATGTTTGGCTTCATGAAGAAACTTGGGCACATAAAAATGAAATTGAAGGAAAGGAATCACAATGTATTCAAGAACATCTTTGAAAAAAAATAAAAGATCTAAGAGGAATTGGAAGTTCTCAACAGGGAAGTGATCACTCACGAAATATTCCAAAAAAACTATGAAGGAAAAATAACTCCTAGTAAAACATTCATAAATCCTTACCAAGGAAGAAATATTTTGGAAATTGAAGTCAAGGGAAACTTGTTTGGCAAAAGTTGACTCCAACACTATGTTTTTCCACAATTCGAGAAAGGTCCAGTAAAGCAAAAATAGGATCTCCATAGCTTTGTGCGAGAAAGGGTCCTCCTCATCTGATTCGGTAGAAATCCAATAGTTGGCAATATTGCACTTCAAAAATCTGTTGGCAACTGATGACGCATACGACATGAGAAATATGAATAATAAGCTTGCCAACATTCCAAGATTTATAAGTGAAGAGATAACTGAATGCTCTTTCCCATTGTTACTGAAGAGGAAGTCAAGGTTGCTATTTTCCATTTGCACCTGGATAAATTCCTAGGCCCAGATGGGTTTCCTGCTTTCTTTTATCAAAAATTTTAGGGTAGGATTTTTGGTGTGTGGTGGAAGACTCACATAGGGAAAATAAATTTCTTCAGGATCTCAATAACACCAACATCGTCCTCATACCTAAAAAGGTGGATTGTTTATCTTTTGCTGATTATTGCCCCATATCCCTATGTAACACTATATACAAAATCATCTCCAAGGTCATTGCCAACCACCTAAAATGCGTTCTACCTACCATCATATCTAGCAAACAAAGTGGCTTTACGCCTGGGAGGTCCATATTAGGCCAAATCATTATAGTGCATGAAGCGATTCATTCAATAGTAGCTTCTAACCAAAAAAGCATGATCATTAAATTGAAGGCTTAGGATTGAGTAAATTGGTTATTTCTTATGCGCATTCTCAAAGCATTTGGCTTTGAGCAGGCATGGTTGGATTGGATTTTTGGCTACATCTCCTCAACAAGATTATTAGTTGTAGTGAATGCTCAACTCACTTTCCTGGGGACAAGTAATAAATAAAGACAAGTCTAGCATATACTTCTTTAATGTGATGCAAACAATACAAAGAAGAGTTGCAGACTTCCTCGGCTTTAAGCTTGCCTCTCTACTAGGGCTACTTTGTGGAAAGATACCATAGGCACATGTAAGGTGAAATCTGTAATATGGAAAGGTAGGTGGCTCACACTTGTGGGTAGGATTATCATGCAATCCCTTTATACATGATGTTTTGCATTCAACTCACAAAGAGGGTGGCCCAAGACTTCAATGGAACAATGAAAAGAGTTTCTATGCGATGGATCTAATGACATTAGGAAAATACCACTAATTATCTAGGACATTTCTAGAAGGCCAATGGTGTTGGGAGGCATAGGCATAAGGTGGATCAAAAAATAAAACCTAGTGTTGGGTGCTAAGCTAGTATGGAAAATATATGAAGATCCCAAGGCAATGTGGAGCTAGATCCTTTAGAAGAAATATCTCGACAACGCTAGTGTTGAATGGATTCTTAGATTGCAAACCCACCACACGAATCTTAGATTTGGCCATTCATGATGTCTTGCTGCCACCTAATAATGAGCCATTTATCATGGAACATTCACAATGGGCACATTGCCAACTTTTGAACTGATTTGTGGAATGGTAAGCTGATGTAGACCTGGAAGGCTCAATCACAACCAATTTGACAACCTGCCTTTTAGAGGTATCTAACAAGATTAAGATGACCAACTTGAACAATCTAAATCACTCTCAAAGCTTGACAATCATCAGAAGTTAGACTTCCCACTTTCACCCCTTGAACCCTAGTAGTAGTGCAAACCTAGTTTTTGACTTCTAACTCCAATATCCTCCAGAACACTTGGCAAACAAAAGATGGATTCAGATACCCATTCCAAGGCTACAAAACATATGTAAGCAACTCCCTAGGACCAACATGGAGATCCAACACCCCTACCATGGAAAACCCTAGTGAAATAGGCCTCTTTTTCAAAGAGAGTACCCTTCAAACTTCTCCAAACCCTCTGAAACCTTGAGGCAGCAGTTAAAATGCTCAAAAACCTCCAAATCCACCATTAGATTCCTTTGGTACGGACAAACTCAGACCAAACTTGAAAACCCTTATTCTATGCACATTTCTTGAGGGTTTATTGAATATGATGCTTCCACAACCTCCCAGACCTTAAAACCACCTTGAACACAGTCCAATAACCCTGCACATGCTCAAAAGTTCAAAAACCAGACCTCCCATACAGATTTTATCAAAACCTAAGCAAAAACCCCTCATTTACATGCATTCTGTTCACAAAACACTCAGGAGCAGCAAGTATATCTCTCTTATTCCTCTCCCAACGCTCTAGCCATGCATCCTACACCTAAATCAGACTCCATAGGGCCCCTTACACGAGTTACAGTAACCACAGAAGGTGTAAGGGCCCTTTAAACCATATTTGATCACAAAACCCTCAAAAACAGGGTATACTGGCTGTGCACAGGAAAACAAATAAAGAAAACTTCAAACTCCTTATTAAACCTTCAAACCAGATAGAAATCAATGTTAACACAGGCCCCCTGCGAGGAAAGAAAGATTACATAACATATATCAGCCTGTACGGCCTGTACAAGTCTGCAACTTTGAAAGAAACAAAGAAAATTAGAGAGAAACTCAGAATTTCTTATTGCAAAACCTTTTGTACTTAGAACCAACATTACAAATGATGTCTTTATGCCTTTTTGAAGGCTTCTCCTCTTCAACCACCGACCAACTACCCCCCTAACTGAAATTTGAACAACTTATGACCGTTGGAATTCATAATTACACATTTTACACAATTTAATGCCTTTACAAGCATAGTGAAGTATTTGCACATTATGACCTCCTAAAACCATACCGAAGGCTTGGAAATAGCCTTGTTACATTGACAAAACACTATTCTTGCACATCCCTATACAAATTCACTAATTTGCCTTCAAAGGCTACAAAGACTCTTTAGTGCAAGATCACCATTTTTCCACATTTTGACTCCTATACTCAAAACTCAACCTAGAACATGTCTAGTGGTCTTGATTGACCTTATTCAATACAATTAATACCAAAACAACTTTATTCCTTGCTAAGCATTTCAATGCTCAATAATTAGTGCTCCAATAGTTGGCCTAAGGTGGAGGTGCTCCTGCACCATAAGCCCCCTTTAAATTCATTTCTAGAGTTGCAGGGCTGCAAAGACAATATGATCGATATATGGGGGAACAAAGTGGCTGACTATGTGGAGAGGAAGATGAATGAACTTGGCTAGCAGTGGTGCAATTTCAATGTTGCACCATTACCACAACAAGCAAAAACAAAATTGAAGGAGATCTTCCCTTGTAGGGAAGTTCTCATGTCTTAAGAAGAGGACAATCATCTGGACAGGTGCTTAATCAGGTAGAGATAGTAAAAATGTGCTTCACTTTGCAAGAGAATAGGATTGGAAACACAAAATGGTTGTCAAATCTTTGTTGGGGGAAAAGTCTTCCCCAAAGTTGGTGCCTTTGCTTGGAATGCTTTGCATAAAAGAATCTTGATCGGTGACTACCTAAAGATGATTGAAATCCTTGGATCCTCATGGTGCTCTCTTTGTTTTGAGGATGAAGAGATGATCGACCACTTGCTACTCAATTGCCCCTTGTGAATAAGTGTTGGATGTGGCTAATAGAAAAAATTAGTTGGTAGGGGCCTCTTCAATGTGATTTGTTGGAACTCTTCAATGGGTGGCCAACCCTGAAGCAAAGTACGATGGGGGGTGGAATATGGGCTATGTCCCCATCCATCACCATATTGCACATATGGAAAGAACAAAATCATCGGACTTTCAATGATAAATCTTTCCCTTTCAAAGATGTATGCAATAGAATTGAAATAGGTATTTGCGAGTTCTTGAACACAAGAATCTTCTCCTCAGTCCCAAAAGATTTCACATCTTGGGATGACCAAATCACCAAAAGATGGAAGCTTTTGAAGGTACCTAGTGGAGCATCAAACCCACAAAAGTAGAGCATAAAGCATGAAATGCGAAAGAAGGTGAAGTGGATGGCCCCTTTGAGAGGAAGATGAAAGCTTAATTTTGATAGAACCTCTTGAGACAATCTTGGGATCTCTAGAGTTGGATGTTTAACCAAGAATGAGATGGGAATCCTCATTTGGGCATCCTCAAAACACATTTGTGAAATGCAAAAGAAGGCGAAGTGGATGGCCCCTCCGAGAGGAAGATGAAAGCTCAAATTTGATAGAACCTCTTGAGGCAATCTTGGGATCTCTAGAATTGGATGTTTAACCAAGAATGAGATGGAAATCCTCATTTGGGCATCCTTAAAATCATCCGTGAAATGTGAAAGAAGGCGAAGTGGATGGCCCCTCCTAGAGGAAGATGAAAGCTCAATTTTGATATAACCTCTTGAGGCACTCTTGGGATCTCTAGAGTTGGATGTTTAACCAAGAATGAGATGGGAATCCTCATTTGGGCATCCTCAAAACACATCCCCTTTGGAACTAACAATGAAGTAGAGTTGGAAGCCCTGTATGATGGCTTAGACTTATGTATTTCGAATGGATTGGACAAGATAGACATCGAGGGAGATTCCATGATATAAATGCAATCAAAACTAAGTGAGTGCAAAATTGGAAGCTCTAAAAAAAGGTGGACTCTATTTGTACATTGCTTGGCTAGTTGAATGATTATTTAGTATGGCATGTGTATCGAGAAACTAATGCAACAATGGACCTCCTAAAAAATCACAGTTGTAATCAGCCTCACATTGCCAAACTTTCAAATTGTCTTGATGTGTGGGATGGTTTGCAACAAATCCTAAACACTAATCATATCTTGAGAGGAGAAAATGTAGAAACTCTAGTTTCCTAAAATTTTTGTGGTCGATTGTTTGAGCAGAGTATGATGATGGCATTGGACCCACTTGGACGCATATGATGGAGCCTAGGAAGGAGAAGAAGAGATAAAATGGCAGACAAGGTGGTAATGAATGATATGCAGTGTGAATGTGTTGAGGAAGAGTTATCTAGTTAGCTTTGATGCCTATTCAAAATACAAAACTTGGAGATGTAGGTCGCCATCATGGGAGTTTTTGGAGTTGCAAGACTCTTAGCTAGGCACCTACATGACTTTGATCTGGTTGGTGATTTCCTCACAATTTACATAGATATGATAGACCAAAAGTTGTTCGCAAAGATTGCTACGAACCACTGCCTCAATGACAACTTGGTGAAGAAGGCCTATCAGGTCATTTTGAACTATAACATAAAGCATTTAGAACAAGACATTGGGGTTGTTTTCATAGGTGGGACATTAAAAGCAATGGATCCATGAGGATGTGCTATGAGGATTTTTTTTGCGGGCTTGGTCTTAGACAAATTTGTGGACTTTTGGAAGATTGTTACTGATCATCTTGACCTCCTCTACCTTCAACAGTTGGCTAGGTTGGAGGAAATAAAAAATGGACTTAGGTACATCCAAAATTCCTAAAATGTCACCTATCTATGTAACCCTGTTTTAAAAGGGATTTTTTGGATTATATATAGAAAGGGAGCTGCCCTCTTGGCAACACTTGCCTATAAAAATAAATAAATATTTAAATTAAATTTTTAAACATATTTATATTATAATGTATTCAAATTAAACATAATATTGTTTTATTACTTAAATTTTTAAAAAAATCAAGTTCATATAAGGCGAATTCAATCATGATTTTTTTTTTTTTGAATTTTTTCCCCTTGCAGAACTTTATTTAAATTTTATTGTTGCCGAACATGAACATGAACTCAAACCTTGTGGCATAGCCTATGTCTCATAGATCATTGGTTTTAACAGTTGAATATTTTACATTCAATAGTGCATTATTAAACACAGTTTTCATACCACATCAATTTCAATTTTTTTAAGTGTAGTATTGTTTTTGCAGCTGTGTGTAATGTCCCCTTTTGGGAAATTCCTAATTTTAGGCCTGCAAAACAATATTAATCACTAAAAACTGATATTAGCAATAACAAGTATCAAATTTATGATAATATTCAAATCCATATATAAAACCTTATAATATTGAGTTCAATAAATCATAGCTAAAACTTCATAATATTTAGATCAATAGTTCATCGCATCCTTAATATTTAAATTAATAACAAGAAAATCACACCATGAATTTATTGGAAATGTTGACAATCTCAAGGCTGGTCATCCTTATATTGTGAGAGCATGGAAGGTGGGCCGCTCTTCCTTTCCTCAGTCCATCTTGGAGGCTGGTTGTCCTCTTCAACCAAGACCAAGAGCATTGAATTGGATTTCTGGTCCATTCGGCCTCTCGACCCACGAGTATGGCAAAACCTCCAGTCCATCCATCTCAAGGTGGCGTGCTTGATAACACGCATGAAGACTGTCCTCTTCAACCAAGCCCAAGAGCACGGAATGGATTTTTGGTCCATTCGGCCTCTTGGCCCATGAGCATGGCAGGATCCCTAATCCATCCATCTCTGGGTGGCGTGCTTGATATAAAGAGTTTCTAGTCTTTCAGCTCTCGTGAACTCAGAAGGTTGAACAGCCTTCCTATTCGCAAGACACTTCACAAATTCAAGATATGATTCCTCAAGGAATTTGCTAGAATATTTCCAAGTAAATACCTCTTAAGGAGATGACAAATTTAGTCTTGAATGGCTGGCACCAATTATATTTCAGAATATTATCAATGGCTGTTCTCAATCTCTATTCCAAAGAGATGCCTTATATTTCTTATTCTTATTTTTTCCTTTTTCCAACTTGATTGATATGCTGAATTGATGATTGAATGATTTGATGATTAAATGATTTGATGCTTGAATGATATGATGATTGAATGATTTGATGATTGTATGATTTGATGGACTTGTTGCTGTTTTCTTGATTGATCTTCTTGATATTTTGATTGTTTGATTTCTTGATGGATAGATGAGTAATGATTGCTGATTGATTGTCAATAAACTGATTTACCCTTTATATCCATTTCTTGAAGGAGTCACCACCCTTCACAATAAATGAGTCACCACCCTTCATAATAAATGAATCACCACTGTTGCCTTTCTAAATTGATTGATTGATTTATTCCCAATTGATGATTTCTCCACAAGGAAATGATCTCCCTTTTATATCTTATTATGGAGGGAGTCGCAACCTTTCACATTTGAAAGAGTCACAACCTTTCGCATTAGGAGTCACATCCTTTGCCACATCATCACTACTCTTGAGAACATAATTTAATTTACTTGCAAAGTCACATAAGGTTGTATTCTCAATTGAATTATTGAATGATGTTATGGATGTCTTTCTCAAATGAAATGCTCTCCCTTTTATATCTCAAGTTTGAGGGAGTCACAGCTCTTCACCTCTATTGCCTTTTCAATAGTTACAATTCTTCTTCGCTGCATTTGGAGAATAATAATTTAATTTTAAATAAGTTAATTTGTTAGTGCTGCTGTCTATTTCTTGTAATCAGTCCTAATAATTCCTCACCATTCCCTTTCCTTCTAGATCTACCTTCCTTATATACCTTATCTTGCTCAAGGGGCACAACCCTTCATATGCTGGTTGACTATTCTTAACAACTTAATCTTTATTTAATGCCAGTTTGGTGTAATATTAACCATCTTTATTGATTTCTTTTGAAGCATAGGCTGCAGACATTTAGGAATTAAATGGGACATTAGATTGTGCTACTTGCTTCACCATATAGTTATTCAAGGAGGCACAAAAAATGCCCAATTTTGATAAGGCACTCCCCAAACTACAAAAGACCAAGGTAGAAGACAAGGCCAATTCAAATTTGGCATCAAAACATATTTAGGCGCCCAGAACAGCTGATCTTGTCAGGAAGAACCTAAATTTCAGAAGTTTTCATTTCTTTTTTCCATTGGTTGCTTTTACCAATCTAACCTTTAATGTAAGCATCTTTGCATTATGTACAATCAGCTTGAATCAAAGTTCAAAAACTTATGACTTGGCAAAACTTGGCAGATTCAATCTTAACTCAAACTTGGCAACTTGGCAAATCTTGATAAATTAAAAAGACTTAAATTCCTTAAAAGAACATAAATTTCATGCAAAATACAGTTACAAAATATAGGAAATGAGTCCATAGAGCATTGAGAAGTGTTTTCTATTAGATTTGGATAAAAAATAGTACAATATCAAATCAATATGTGAGTACAATAGCCAATAATATGATACAAGTCTCACGATCATTGAAAATCATCATAAAAAATTACAACTCAATACAATTTACAATAATTTATAATTTTGTCATCCCCATTTACCCATTTACATCCTAGTGATGGATGGGGTTGTACTCCTAGATCTAGGAGTAACGACTCCTCGAGATTAGCATCATCCTCAACTATGATGGTGTCTAATACTTGCCTCATAAAATCAACAATCCTATCTTCTATATATGTGTGGTCCTCGTTTTGGACAGTCTAGTCGCTATATGGGTCAATGTCATCCAAGTCAATTGCTTAATGACTATCAGATGAGCCCTCAACCTTTTTGAGAGAGGGCAAAGGTTGTATTGCATGAAAAACAGGTCATTGAGATGCTTTTGTATCAACTTCTTGTGCTTTTTCATGTGAATGACATCAAACAAGCTCCAATTGCCTTCACATTGATAATTGCTAGAAGGTTGGGACAAATTTCTGGGTTTTTGTGCTCCATTTTTTTGACCAATTAATTGCAAAGAAGACATTCACAAGTTTGTAAGTAAGCAATAGTTGCACACATTAAAGATTTGAAGTGATATTGTGTGTGATTCTTGGATGGTGCTTGGATGGTTCTTCTTCAAATACTAGTGGTGAAGAGAAGAGCTTCACCTTGCATGTTTGCTTTTTTGCAACTCTATGATAATTTGGTCCTTGATTTCTTCTTTGGTTGTCATCCCCTCAATGCATGTTGTGAGGCCCTCCGTGACCTCCCCATCAGCAGCCTTGAAGTCCTCTTTATAGAAAAATTTGGGGTTGATTGAGGTGGTATGCCATTGCATAAACAATGTTCCAAATGGGTTTGATTTTTCTTATTTCTCCCTTGGAATAATTTTTGATGGCTTCCTTGGCCTTGTCCATGGCCTTTTATAGGTACTCCATTGCATTTTACTCTATCCAACAAGCACAAAACCTTGACTAAAGGTTTTAATACTCACTTTTTCTTATATCTCCCTTGGATTATTTTTCAATGCTTTCCTTAGCCTTCCCCATGGCCTCATATAAGTACTTCATTGCATTTTACTCTATGCACCGGGCATTAAATGCTGACTAAAGGCTCTAATACCTACAAACTAAAGTTGCAATTAGAAATAAAACTTAAAAAAATTGAAGAATATCTAATGAATAGAATTTAGAAAAATTGAACTCACAACATACAATTTAAAATTTAAATAGAAGTTTGAAGTTACCTTGATGATCTCATTAGTGCTCTTTGTGAAGACATAATAAAATAAAAAAAATTGTCTTGGCGACCCTCTCTCCATTTGTCTCTTCAAACAAGAAGAATCCATCATTGTTGGTTCAAAAACATTGCTTCAAACGTGTTATCCAACCATAAATGCTCTGAAGGTGATGATGTTAGTAGCAAACAGTGTGGTAACTGCTTGCATAAGCTTCTTCCCTTTGGTGCGGTCTCTCATCAAACTAGTCACCCAAGGGTGATTGTAGATGTAGTTGATGATGTTCTTGGGATCCACCACGTAATTCACCCAATCAAGTTAGCCTATGTCTTCCAACAGAAGATCAAATCAATGGATGGTGTAAGGGTTCAAAAAATTGTTGGGTGCCTCTTCTCAAGTAGCCTTCCTCTTGCTACTTATTCTGCTCCATTATTTATCATAACTCGGATCACATTTTCTATACCAACATGTAAGACAACCTCTTCCATCATTTGATTTAGATTCTTAGCCTTCTTTGCCTTGTTAGAGGCATCAGTGAACCTCAAGAACACCATCTGACCATTTGAAGGCACTAGACAATTGATGAGTGTGTGATTCTTAACATCTGTCCACCCATTTGATAATATTGTGCATCCATTCTTGTGCTAATATTTCTTATGCTCTTCCACAATTGTCTTCGTATTTGTCACTGCTTCAGGGGCAAGTCATATGGACTAGGTGCCTTGCACTCTTTCCATGCGACAATCAAGGTTGTGATCAAATTCTCTCAATATGGGTTTCTTGCCATGTTGAATGGAAGGTTGTTGTGGTAGTAAAAATTGTATAAGCTATATTTACTTTGTTATGTTTCAAACCTATAGCAAGTGGAGGCTGTGAACTTGGCATGTGTTAATTTTTAGGATCAGAAAAGAATAAGCAGAAAACACAGAATAATGAACAGCACATGAACAATAGAACACAGAATTTATCCTGGGAAAACCCTCCTTCTTGAGGGACAAAAACCCAGCCAAAATTATCTCTCTTATATATTAGAATTGAGCAGCAATAAACTTTACAATATGGCTAAACACAAGGCCGATATGATGTAATAACAATGGCACCACACATGATGCAAATACACAGCCAATGAAGGACATCAAACTTCTTCTCAAGTTGATCTCCTGAACAATATATCAATCTGCTATATGAATTGAACTCCTGCTGATATGCGAACACCCTTGAATAATAATGAATCGATGAATAAGAAGGAGCAGCGCCTCTTATATATACATGAAGATAAGGCATCTCTCAAATAAGATGACTCTTCACCAGAAGTCGGCCTCTTACAAAAGGTGGAGATTATTTTATTTAGTTGGCTACATAAAATATAAATTATTGTTAGGATGTGGCTCTTCATTGATGTCAGCTCCAAATAAATAAATAGCCATGGCTACATTTATTTATTTGCTTATTAAGTCGATGGAAGGATGAAGCCCGACGCTATATCATCAACAGCATGTTCCATGGATTGAAAATCCCTGTGACTTCTTCGGTTGGAGTTTGATGAAGTGAACATGCCATGAATTAGTAGTCACTTAGAGGAGCCCATAATCTTTGTATCTATTTCTACCTCTGATTCTTGCATCATGTTGGAATTCATCACTACTACTAAGGCTGCAACTGTCTTCTGTACAATCTTGGACTCAACATTCAGACACAACTGGACATCAAGGCCAGCAATCTGTGCAAGGCGGTATTTGAGGTGGTGATGCCTCCACTCATTTTCAATCCATGATAGATGCAAATGACTGATCCTGGGGTTGGTTCTGCTACGGAATGCTTCTGACTGGCATCCTTGTTTCCAACGCTTTGGCTTCCATTTCCTGATGCCACTGGATACAAATAAATTAAAAGTCTTAGCAACAAAAAAAAAAAACAAATTTGATTTCTGCAAGCAATAGCATTGAAAAAACTGTAAGAAGTGGAGAAGCTGGCTTTGAAAAATTACAAAAACAAAAAATTCAGAAAAGCAGAACCCTAGCTAGCGTGGTAAAACATAAATGTACAAGTAAAATGACATTTCCAAATGCTTGTATATTTTTTTGAAATATATCCAAAATTGGGCCAATTGCCTCAAATTGCCACAAGTAGAGCTCAAAGGCAACTGATGGTTGTGTGAGTGAGAAGCAAGGGCGTAGAGGCCTAAAAGGAGAAAAAAACCCCACATTTTACATGCAGGCCCAGGTTGCAGCTCATGAGTACTAGAAGTTGTTTGAGTTTCTTGCAAGTTTTGAATCTATGGGCAAACTATCTCAGAAGTTAAACCTGAACAATTGAGTCAAATCAACCAGTTAATTTTGATATAAGCTGTTTCCACTTACCCTTTTGTGTGAAAGGTTCTTAGCTTTATCTCATTGAGAGCTCAAATCATTAAAAACTGTAGCTTAAAATGGGCTAAAGTGTGATCAATCTTGATGTTTTAGAAGTTAATTGGTAAATATTGTTTAGTAAACTTGAAGTTGGGGTGAGTTAGCAAAGTCAGAAAATGCCAGCATCTATATCCAACAGCGAGTTAGCAAAATCCAATTTTCGAGTTAGAATGGATGGAATAATATATAGGAGGAATTATTGGTTAATAGTAGCCTTAAAGTTGGTGAATTGCTTAAATAGGGATGTTAAGCAGAAATTTTACAGAATACGGTTTGTGATTTAAAATTGTTTATCCCACATAGGGTGAGACAATGCCATCAACTTGTTATCTTTGTAGGTGCATGTCTTGGTCTTCTGGCTTGTACTGTTGTAAAGGATATGATAATATGTTACATACTGGCCTATTTATATTGTCTGTTTAAGTATCAAATCGAAACAGGGGGATAGTATCACCCAAAGCTGAGAGCTTATTGAGTTTTTGGAACAGATCTGTATTAGGGAGTCTCCAGCCGTCATCCATAATGAACGTAGTGCAAGTTGATGCAAACTTGTAAATTAAAAAATACAAGTGGCTGAGAGAGAATGTTCTATCAGTTGTGATCAATAAGAATCTAAACATTCTTTATTTAACATTCAACTTAGGTCACTCGTGCGATTTTTTCATGAACAGTGCAGCTATGTGTCTAGAGATTTTGGAGCCCTGGTTCAGTTCTGTTCTATTAACTGACAGCTATATTTAGTGTGAATATAAAGGCATAGCATCTCACTCTTTTCATATGCCTCTGTGAGAAAGATGACAATTTTGCCACTAATAATATCTCAGATGAGCTTGAAGGTAAGAAAAAGACAGAACTGCCCATGCCATATTGAAGGAGCAGGGTGTGGTTTGATCATCTTGGAGGTGGATTATTCCAAATTTAAAGTTCTCCTGCCCTTACTGTACATATTCTTGCTTTCCAGATTGTACCATCTTTGCTCTGTTATTGAGTTCTTTGTATGGTATTTTTGGAAAATCCTTGTGTTGGTAGGTCATTTCTGCAAGTTTGCTGAGATTCTTCTTCAGCTTCAGTGCATTTGACCTGTCTTATTATGATCTGAATATGGTAGTAACAAAAATATCATATGTGAAAGCATGTCCTTTTGGCTGTTCTCTCTTTTCTTAACATATTCATTGTATACCATGTTGTGTTAATTACTATTGAGAACAGATTGAGATTCTCTGAAAGCTTTCTTTTTATCAGTTAAACTTTGAAGTAAGAGATGATAATTAGCATTCACATCTAAAGAAATATGCCTTCCAATAGAGAAAATTATGCTGGCACTGGAGATTATAGTCATTTTGGACTCAGGGTGTGCAATTCACCATAATATTTATTTTCCCTGTGATGCCTTCCTTGTTTATTGACTGATTTTGATTCTGTCCAGTAATGACCAGTTTAAAACAAGGTTGCAGTTCACAATACGATGATGCATATGAGCAATGGGAAGACATGGATTGCTTTGTTTCACAGCACTTTCACTAAAACTCACTAAGCATAAACCTAAGTTACCGGATTCGTACCCACAGGCCTCGAACCCGGTACGGGTTCGCCTGTGGGTACGCGCTGGGTATGCACAGGGTGCGTGCCCAGCGAGTACCTTGCCCATAGGTACGCGGACCCGGGGGTACCAGCCGCGTAACCGGGCCAACCCTTGAGAACCCACGGCCCAGCGCTTAAAAAGTGGGCCCAAAAGTGAAAAAAAAACAATTTTTTAATTTCTATTTTGCCTCTTAACCCTAAAACGACCCAATATGAGGCCTTTCAACACTAAAACATTTCATTTTTACCTCTCATTTTGCTCTCTCCATATTTTCTTTCCATCTTAGCATTTTGAAGGGAGGTGATTGCATTTGAAGGAGATCGATTGTGGAGTGGCAAATAGCTTCTACAAAGGAGATTTAAGTGTTCAAGGTATGCATTTAAACCCTATTCTTCAATCTTTTGATGAATTTTTTTAAGTTTCTTAGTTTTTGATGGATTTTTTCAAGTTTGTGAAGAAGTTTTTCAAATATATATATATTTTTTTCATTTTTTTTATAGATTGCAACAATGGCCAGTAGTCAAAGTTCAGTGGGTGGGGATGGAAGCCAAAAGTTCAAAATTGATAAAGGATCTCCTTTATGGAGACATACCACACGAATTTCACAAATTCCTGGAGGTGGGGGGTTTGTTTGGAAGTGTAATTTTTGCAATGTACAATATAATAGCTCCTACTACCGAGTGAAACTTCATTTTATGGGCCCTGGTGGTAAAGGGATTAATATGTGTGTGGGCCCAGATAAGAAGGGGTTTTCTGCTGTACAAATAGCAACATTTATAAAAGAACAAGAAGATGCTGACAATTCGGTTGCAAGAGGAAAACAAACTAGTTATAGTTCCGGAAAGAAAAAAACAACATTACCCACTCATCAGATAGTTAGGCCCTCTAGACATCCCTTCTTGTCTATACCCTCTACGGAAGAAGAAGATGAAGAACCAGAAACCACCACCCGCAAGAGAGGTCCATTAGAGAAGGCATTTAAAATGGAGGCAAGAGATATTGCTGAAGAAAAAATTGCACGTTGCCTCTATGCCAATGGTCTTCCATTCAACTTGGTGAGATCACCATATTGGAAGGACATGGTGTCAGCAATAAATAGTGCACCTCCTGATTTCACAAGTCCTGGGTATGAAAAGGTGCGTACCACCTTATTGCAAAAAGAGAAGAAATATGTAGAGGCCCAACTAAAACCAATTAGAGATTCTTGGGTTGAAACAGGTGTATCTATTGTTTCCGATGGATGGAAAGATTGCAAAAACCGTCCATTGATTAATGTTATTGCAGTGTCCCCCAAGGGGGCAATGTTTTTGAGGGCGGTTGACTGTGAAGGGGAAGTGAAAGATGCAGTGTTCATTTCCAGGATTCTCATTGACTCCATAGAGATGGTGGGTAGTGAAAATGTTGTCCAAGTAATTACGGACAATGCAAAAGTTTGCAGGGCTGCAGGTGCTTTGGTAGAGGCCAGATATGAGCACATCTTTTGGACACCGTGCACTGTACACTCCCTCAATTTGGTGATGCAAGCAATTGGCACCCAAATAGAGTGGGTGAAAGAAATATACCAGGAGTCTGAGGAGATCCAGATGTTTGTGACAAACCACCATATGTCACAAGCAATTTTCAGAACTTTTTCAACATTGGAATTGTTGAAGGTAAATTTTAAAATTTAATTTATTTAGTTTCATTTATCATTTATGTCATGTTTTACATAATTGAATAAAATAATTTTTTGCATTATTTACATATTTTAAATGTGTTATTAACTTACTATTAACATGTTCTTAGGTTGCCGAGACCCGGTTTGCATCTCACACAATTGTTCTGAGACGACTTGTGAAGGTGAAAGATGCATTGAGTCAAATGGTTATTAGCAACCAATGGGGTATATGGAAGCAATCAAATTCAGAGAGGGCCCAAAAAGTCAAGGCAATGATCTTGAATGACGATTGGTGGGATCGTGTGAATTATGTATTGGAATTCACCGAACCTATCATGTCTATGCTTCGGTTTGCTGATACAGATGAACCATGCTTGGGGGATGTCTATGATAGCATGGACACAATGTTGGAAAAAATAAAAATAGAAATACAAAAAAAAGAGAATGATCCTGAAGACACCTTGTACAAAAGGGTGGAAGCAATTGTTCTTCATCGTTGGAACAAGATGACAACTCCATTGCACCTCCTTGCATATGCCCTATCTCCGAGGTACTATACCACTGAAGTACTTTCTATCCCAGGGAGAATACCGCCATATAGAGATTCTGAAGTTGCTAATGGGTATAAGACGGCATTTAGTAGAATGTTCAGTGATCCAGAAGTGCATGCAAGTGTCATGAGAGAATTTGGAATGTTTGTCACAGGAAAATCAAAAAATCATAATGCTTCTGTTGCTAGAGACCAATACAAAATGGATGGTCTTACATGGTGGTACCTCCATGGTCAAGATTATATGTACCTCCAACCTCTTGCAATCAAGATCCTCTCACAAGTAAGTTTTTTTTTTTGCCACTTGTATTGTAAAATTTAACACTTAACATTCTTGAATTTATCTTGCATTTTTTTATTTTATTTTTAATTTTGTTGGTTTTCTCTCCAGGTTGCAAGCTCTTCTGCCGCTGAACGGAATTGGAGTACATACTCCTTTATCCACTCAGTGAAGCGTAACCGGTTGGCTGCAAAAAGAGCTGAAGACTTAGTGTATATTCATTCCAATTTGCGTCTTCTGTCACGTAAGGATCCTCAATACAGGCAGGGGGCAGCGAGGCTTTGGGATGTAGCACCCGAGTCTACTGACTTGGATGCAACCATTCAGGATCTTGCTAGAGCCACTATGGATGATGTGGGTGATATTGATGACATATCACATGGTGTTGGATCCGCTTTGGGTTCAAATGATGATGATTTTGAAGTTGAAACCACTCAAAATCCAAGTCATGATGATTCTGACAATCCTTTTGATGATTGATGAGCACATGAACAATGAACATTGAATCATGTTTCAATGTTTCATGAACTACATTTTGTAATTCAGTAATTTTATTTGAATATTTTTCAACTATCAATTGGCATTTAATATTTATCTTTGGCATTTGGCATTGATCAATGATCAAGTATCATACTATGAAATGATTTAGTTTTACAATTCTCTATATTTCTCTTATTTTTTTGTATATATAATACATATATATAGATTTAATATATTAAATTATTAATATATATATATATATATACACACGTACCCATACGTACCCAAACCCCTAAAAAATTTTTGCCCGTACCCACGTACCGGGTTCTCGTACCCGAACCCGTCCCGGAACCCGAACCGGTAACTTAGGCATAAACTTATCGACTGCACAGAGTAGATCTGAATTATAGCTCTCATATTTTTTCTTCTCACCATAATGATTCCAATGAATTGCATCTACACACCATGTGCTTTTGTGAATACTTTGGAATTGTTAGTATGTATTTGGCTGCTTATGTTGCCTTAAGGAAAAGTTATCATGTAACATTATTACTTGCTCATTAAAAGCACATGTAGGAGGGATTTCTCTGAAAACAATGTTGGAAAGTGTGGAATTTTAATGATAAAATGAAATCTGTATTTTGTAATTTGTAAAAGTTTTAACTTTATCCAAGTATTATCAAATTGAGTGACTGGTGTTTAGAATTGTGTTTAAGTATGGGGAACTCAATTTTTCCATGGTTAAGTCTAATATGTTGCCAAAGAGCAGGATATGAAATTAAAAGTTAAATTTGTTATTATGATAAAGACACGCACCATAATTCCTTTTTGTATTTGTGGCTGATATTGGAGTTTGCAGATTCCTTTGGTCCGGTACTGTCAGCAACTTGAAGGAAGTTTGTCAAGTCATGACATGTGTTTTACTCAAGCTGCTGATACACTATTTTTTACACACGAGGGACTACAGCAAGCGCGCCAACCTGTTTATGATGTTCCATCTGCTCTTGAAATCCTTCTTACAGGAACCTATTGTCGCTTACCTAAATGTGTTGAAGATATGGGCATGCAAACAGCTCTTGCTGGAGAAGAGCGGGAGTTAGCCTTGCCAAAGCTGGACACTTTGTTACGATCACGATTGCTTGAAGCATCTCTTCCAGATGAAATTTCGAGTGTCATGGTGTCTGATGGTAGAGTGGTACTTTGTGTTGATGGGGAATTCAAAATTCAGCTTACACTTGGGTATCGCGGAAATTTATCTTTATGGAGGATACTGCATTTAGAGTTGCTTGTAGGAGAGAGGAGTGGACCTCTAAAGATTGCTGAAATACAGCGGTTTAATATTGGTGATGATTTGGAACGCAGAATGGCTGCAGCAGAAAATCCTTTTGCAACTATGTACTCTATCCTGCATGAGTTCTGTATTGCATTAGTTATGGATACTGTGCTGAGACAGGTGAATACTTTACGGCAAGGTAGATGGAAAGATGCAATACGCTTTGAGCTTGTTTCTGATAACAACTCAGGGCAGGAAGGTAACACTGGTAATACACAGGTCCCTCCTGATGGAGACATTGATGCAAATGGGCTAAAAACTCCAGGTTTGAAAGTCATGTACTGGTTGGATCTTGTTAAAGGTGTGGGAGGGGCAGATTCAGGCAATATACCTTTTCTCAAAATTGAGCCAGGGAAAGATCAACATATTAACTGCTCTCACAATACCTATGTTATAGATCCTTTAACTGGGAATGAGGCAGAGTTTGTGCTCGACCAAAGTTGTATAGATGTGGAGTGTTTGTTACTGAGAGCTATTTCCTGCAACATACATACACGTCTTTCGGAGGTTCAGAGAGTGCTCAAGACCAACAATCGGCTTTGCCAGGTTGAGGATGATATTATCCTGAAGCATGCTGGTGATAATTCTCATGCATCTTTGAGTAAGGTTTGTCTTTGAGTTTTCTCTTTGTTCTCAGCTATGGCTCTTTGTTTTTCAATTCGTTTCTCAGAAATTTAAAACGAATTCCTGATAAGTTTAAGTCATTCTATCTTTATGGCATCCTTGCCTTTTCAAGTCTTTCCATGCACTGGTTTGTTAAGATGCCATAAATTATATAATTTGAACTTACTAGTCTGTGATGTGCAGTTGTGTGATATGTTGTAATCTCTTTCATTTTGATCAGTTGTTCTGGACTTTTCTTTCTAGCGAAATGATTTATAAACAAACATTATGCCATTATTTCTTTACCAAATAACATGCCGTAGATTCTGCTTTACCATCTTTATGCGTACAAACAGAGGAGAAGATTCAAAGAGATTTTTGGAAGCTGCAGATTAGGTGCATCATTCAGGACATACTAAACTGGACCCTACTTTGTAATTCTTCAATTGGCCTAGCTGAGCTTCAAAAAAATGAATTACATTTGCAAAGCATCCTAGTATTGTGGGATTTAAAAAAGATGGAACTACACAGATTCTCATGCAGGCTGTGTCCAGTATCAAAATGAAGGCTGATCTTCTTCCAAATATGGAATGAAATGAAATTCAGATGCATACCTGCCACCATATATGGATAAGGAGCAAACTTTACTTACAAATTTATCTGCCCTTAAACTAGTATCTACATCTAAACTTCATTCAGAAGAAAATACGCACTCATCTGGATCATTGCAATTCACGAGTCTCTCTAAACCAAGTTAATTTGCTTATGAAAGTTATACCCTTTATCCTGTAGCAGAAGTTTTCCCAATTTGGTGTATTTTCTTTCTCAGAAGATAGCTAAGTCATGCTGCATAGGTGTTTGCCATAATCTTCCTCGTATCTTTTAGGCACTCATCCTGATGTCAAGTAGCAAGTGGCTAAGCTTTTTTTTTTTCCTGTTGCTGAAAGAGCTAAATTTTCATCTCAGACTGATTGCAATCACTGCTAAATGGAGCATGCCTAGTTAACCACATGGAGATAATGCTGCACAATACATAATGGAGAAATAAAATGGTGTCTCAATACCAGTCAGGATCTGCTCTTCACTTCTTTTTTTTGCTCATTTACCTAGGTAAGGCACCTAGGAGCCAAAATAATAGAACTTTGAGGTTTGGATGCTGGTAGCAATGAGCTCATCAGGTCTATCAAGAAAACAAAATTATCATTCTTGCAAAAACAGAGAAATTCCTAGCCCAAAATTAGGACTGAAACTGCCTAGGTCATGAGGTGGGAACTGAAGGTTTAACCCCCAGAGAACCTGGATGGTAATGCATAATTTTCATATACATACCCACCACAGTCATCAAAGAACATTGCAAAACGACCTTTAATGAACCATATAGCCCCAAATATCCTGTGAAAGTGTTACACTGAGGGTAGGGGCAAATTACATCTGTCCCTCACCTTCCATTATCAGAAGACAGTCTTAAACCCAAAAAGTGTGATAAAGTCCTGATCCAGCACCAGTCAAACAGCAAAAAAGCCAAGAAATTCACGGGGAGGCAGGGAAAATTATACAGGCCCTTTCACTATCCTTTGTGCACCTAGACATTTCTTACATTTAGTAGCCATAGGAGGAGTAGGGATTTCAACCAGATCCTCCTCTTCCTCATCCTTACAGAATTTACAGTCATCAGATAAAGTGCTGAAAATCAATCGGACCTTCATTGCCTTGGCAATTGCTTCCAAATCCTTGTGAATTTTGTGTTGTTTAATCATCATCTCATGAAAGCATTCAAGATTACAGTCAAAGAAAATCTCCAATTGATTTCTACTATTAGAGTTGTCATGCAAAAGGTATGTACTTGTTGGTAAGGAGAGCATGGTGGCACAACTGAGAGAGTGCAGCACATCGAGGATGTTCCGTTGCTCCAAGGACTGACCACGATCCAACATCAAATTTGTCACTACACATGGGGCCTCGTCCATTTCCTTGGTGAGGTCCCAGATTCAGATGATTCTGATGATCCACTCCCTGATATCTGGGTTAGTTATTTCATGTTCTATGTATTCTATGAAGTTCTCCAACATCATTTCACCTTCAACCTTCAATATTCTTGTTTGATTATCCATCGGTTTCACTCTAGATTCTCTTGCTCCACCCCATTTACCACAAGCACAACTCGCTGAGGAAGCCATCCCAACAAGAGCCCGATACTGTGAGGAGAGATATGAAAGACGCATAGCCGAAGCAAATAGCAACCAGCAAGTAGTGATCTTCACCTCAACAGCCACCATATCTACTGCTGAACACACAAATGGCATCATTGTAGTATGATCCAAAATAATTCTCGCACTTTCGATAGTAATGAACATGATGAGCCTTGTCTTATTAAATACTTACAAATCTCTTAACAGTTAACCTGCTGCCACTTCCTACATGGTGTACTCTCCCATTATAGGGGACTCTTCACTACTTTTCTAATAGCTTGAAGGTCAACTTTTTTTCACCAAGAAAGTCAGATTTTTAATTTTAAGTATTTGTTAAAGAAGACGAAGAGAAATGAGAATGTTAAATTCAAGAATGTTTCTTGATTCAGTATTACTAGTAATCCAAGCTGATTATGCAAAATTCTGACTGCTAGCTAGATTTGTGTGTATATATTATAGACACAAAAAAAAATTCTTTGGCTTCTCATAGTGGTGAGAAATTTTCTTTGTACAGGGGGTGCTTATACCAAGAGTGCCATCACTTTGTATAGTGGAAAGTAATAGAAAAATATAACAGCAGCAGAAATACAGAGAATGGAATTGCAAATAAACTCATACTTTTATTCATCAACAACAATATATATTTTATAGCTACAGACACTCATCACACTTGCTATAATCATGCTAATTATGAAGACAACAAACTGGAGTTGTTCAACAACAAACTGGACATCTAATGACAACAAATTAAGCGTTTATTGACATCTAACTGATGATTATTAAACAAGACTGAAACTAACACCTATTATGTTGGAGCTTTAATTCCAACACCCCCTCTTAATGCTACAACACTAAATTGATTGACTACAAAATAATAAGAAATACATTTTGAAAACAGTTCTTGGACCAGTGAGAATTCTTCAAGCTGCTCCCCATTTGCAAGTATAGTCATCTAGCTATCATCCAAGTTCCCAACATCATTGGACGCCATTTGCACATGAAGTGTCTCATCACCCTCGCAAAGGTATAATATTGAACTTCCAGATTTTGGATCTCCCCTTAATTTTGGACACCAATTCTCGCATGTATGTCTCATAACCCCAATGAGGATCCACAAGCATCTCAGACTATTGAACATCTATCTATCCTCTACTGCATCCTTCTCTATCTTCAAAACATGTTGGCCTTTTCAAAATAGGACAAATACCTCATTTTCAATGAAGTCATAATCACTATTAATATCTGGTGGTTCTTCAACAATGACTGACATTCTCTCTGCTCTTATGGTTGCAGCAAGCTACACAGTAGCAAACTTCTTTTCAGAATCCTCCACAACACATAGCATCAAACTTGACACAGACTTATAGCAACAAGACCTCCCATTAGCTCTGATACCATAATAGAAAATTATAACAGCAGCAGAAATACAGAGAATGGAACTGCAAATAAACTCATACTTGTGTTCATCAATAACAATACATATTTTATAGCTGCAGACACTCAAAAGACTTCCTATAATCGTGCTAATATGAAGACAGCTAACTGGAGCTGTTCAACAACAAACTGGACATCTAATGATAACAAACTAAGTGTTATTGACAGCTAACTGATGATTATTAAATAGGACTGAAACTAACACCTATCATGTTGGAGCATTAATTCCAACAGAAAGCTGATGGGAAGTTAAGCTAGGCTAAATGTTTTGAATTTGAGCTGCTGAATCTAAGGACCAAGCATCTCTATTTTTAACAGACATCCATTTTTCTATGCATGGCTTGGGATGTCGGCTTCATCAGTCTTGTATTGCCTTGAGAATCATGGTTGCTGTGACCCAAGCAATCTATAGCTCTTGTGAACTAGGGCATTTTCTAAATCATTTTCACTGAAATAAATTGCAAAAGTGCCTTAATTCAGCTTTGCCTTTCCAAAGAGAGCTCAGACATTTTTTAAGATAATTTTTTTTCCTCATTATATTGAGGGTAGTACCTTAAACTTTTAGATGGTTTCCAGAAATGCTATGGGACCTCAATATTTTGCAGCTTGTGTATTGAGATCTATGCTTCCTAATGATATTAATGACTGAAAGGTTTTAGGCTAATGACGATAGTTGTTTTGCTTCATAGTGGAAGCAGGTTTAAATATACACAAAGAGCTCATTATCCGAAATTAAGAAAATCTAAATCCAACCTATTAATGGTAAGGAAAATAAATAAGAGCTTCAGTCTTGGTATCCTGGTAGTGTGTTTGTGCTGTAATATGTTAGTCTGGTTCTCAATGTTATCATAGTCAACTCATAGCCAAAAATTGTGGAATCACCCACTGGAAACTTTGTCTCATTACATTGTAAGCAATTTTTGCAGTACAATCTGAATGTTTACATGTGCATGAACTTGCTCTAATTAAAAAGTATTAAACTAAATGTGCAGTAGTACAATGTCTCTAACTTAAATTATTGAAATTTTTGCAAATGTTATTGTAAAATGCAAATCGTCGCACTTTTTGGTCACCAAGTTCCCAATGTGGGAAAGGTGAGAGCTTATGGTGATTGGCACATTAACTTACTAGCGGCAAGCTGCATAGTTCTACAATATATGTAGTACGAACTATTTGAATAATTTTAGATGACTTCTTCCTAATGACAAAAACAACACATTGTTTGCAAGAACACCTAAGAGCCCTAAAACTATTTCGTTAGGAGGTGGGAATACAAGTGAATATTGGTAAAATTAATGTCATGATCTTTACTTTGAGAAGAAAAAAGAAGCAAATGAATTTTTAGTTTGAAGGAAGCCCCTTGCAAGTGGTAAATGAATAAAAATACATGGCCCTTTATTTTCATAGCAACCTTAGTTGGTAGGCATGTAGGACAAAATGGATGCAAGGGGGATGGAAAGCTCTATACATGCTTCAAAATAGATGTAGATTAGTTGAGCTATGGGATTGGAAAACAAAGAAAACCTTATTTGGGCTGCTTGTTACATTGATGGTGTTGTATGGTTGCGAGGTTTGGGGTAGTAGTACGTCAATATCAAAATGGAGACAAATAGAAAGGTTACAATGACATTTAATTGCAACTAGTTTCAAAATAAAAGCCACAGTCCCATATGAGATCATCTTACTTGAGGCTGAAGTCTTTCTAGTTAAAGTGGCAACAATGATTTGACTGCTAGGATATTTGAAGGGAATAGAGAAGATGGAAGGACACCACTGTACCAAAATTGTAGCGACGGAAAAAATAAATAGAAGAAAGAATGCAATGTCCCTGTTTTCGGTCATGTCAACATTGAAATTAGCTTTGGCTTTCTTGGTGACCATCAGTCATGCCACAAGGGATATTTGATGTTCCTGAGGAGCTTCGCAGTATTTTGGCACCCGTAGATGTCACTTTTGATTGGGTTTTTGTATTTTTCGCATTTTCAGTTGGCTATGCAGGAAATATTTCATAATTAAATAATTAATTTTAAGTTGTCGAAAAAACATAAATTAAAAGGCAACTTAAATTATTATTTTTTAAATGTGAGCAAAAGTGACTAAAGTGCTGGAAAAGTTAATTAGTTAATTAAATTAATAAGTCACTTTTCAGTGAAATAAGGTTTATTAAAAAAAGGAATTAAATAAAAAGTTTATATGGAGGATTTCAAGAAATTGTGTGGGGAGTTATGGAAAGAGAACAAAAGTGAGTTTTGGGCTCTTTTATCAATATGCATGAAATTTTTGGAGAAGAATGTATTGCTGCTGGATAATTTCCAGAACTTTGTGAAGACGAAATCCTTCCCGAAGAAATCATCTTCGAAGGTGAGAGACCCTTCCTGGGTGATGGCTGACATCTTATTCAGAGGCTATGCTGGAGCTGCATTGTTAGTGAATTTTCAGAGTTACAGATTAAAATAATGGTCTTGCAGACAAAAAGCATAAACTCGTAGTTAATGGCATTTTTTTGTAGTGTTTTAATGAGTTTGTAATTTCAGGCTATAGCTGTACAACTTCAATTTCAGAGTCTATGCTATTCTAGTTAGCTGGCCATACAAGGTGTGAATGAATAAATGAATAAAATATTACTTTAAGGAAGCTGTATGATTGTTGGAAGAGGGATGATGACATTTGATGGTGGTTGGTTAATTCAATTTTAAAAAATCATGGGAGTGTGAGTAGCTATACTGTTCTGAAATTTTTGGAAGGAGTTGAAGTTTTATTTATTTTTAAATAAAATACCTGCTATTACAACCAGCCATACTATTTCAGAATTGAGAGGGCGATTTCTATCAAATTCATCTTGTTCGGGACTGTGGAGATGAGTCAATGCTTTTATATATATAGGCACCTGTGTTACACCGGCGTCGGGGAAGGGGGGGACGTTGGGACGGGGGGACAAAGGGGCCTCAATTTCGGGACAGCGGGGGGGCGGGGGGATGGCGGTGGGGGGGTGGCAGGGTGGGGGGTGTATATACTATATACTATACATATGGTACTTAAAATGCTAGTTATGAAAAGATGTATAAGACTATTAAGAAGTAAAATAGCAAAATTGAAATACTAAATTAGTAAATAGTAAATACTTGAATATTGAACATTGAATATTGAAGTTTTCAATATCGAATTACTAATTAGAAATTAGAATAGTAATACTCAATACTACAATGTAACAATTGTTGAATCGGAAAATGGAAGATATCTGTTATATGATATCAAAAATATCTGATCATAAAGATGATTACAATGAGTAGCATGATACCAAAACAAGTACAAAATCAAAATGTCAAAATGACAAAATGTAGTGAAGGAGGTAGAGGCCTCTAATCATCCCTCGGGAGGTCGGCAAACTCCTCATCATTGGAACCACTGGACTCCCCAAGGTCAAGATCCGCCAAAGGAACACCAACCAGCCCTATATTTGAAGCATCCTCATCCTCATCAATTTGTGATGGCTCCTCTGGCTCTACATCCCATCGTGTTGTTGGGCTCTCCTTGTACACACGTGTCCTGCAATCAGTGATACGCAAGGCACTATGTACAGCCACTAGCTTCTCTGCTCTTCTAGAGGTAAGTCTATTCCTCTTAAGAGAGTGGATGAATCTATAAGTAGACCAGTTCCTCTCAGAAGCTGAAGAACTAGAAACCTGGGACAACAAACGAATGGCTAGTGTGGTAGTCAGTGATTTCGGTCCATGACAAGTCCACCACAAAATCGGATCCTCTTGGTGCCATAGTTCTTATGTCCGCCTTTGCTGCAGCCTTATAACCCCTAAGAGTAGCAAATTTTGTCCACTCAGTGCGAATGTTGCCAGCAGCTTCAGCATCATACATCCTATCAATGCACCTGAAGAACCCTTCCTTCACTTCATCATCCTGAATCGGTGTAACTCTACTAGGCCTAGGCATGTACCACTTCGGATTCAATGCATAAGCAGCCATGTGCAAGGGAGTGTTTAGGCTGTCCCATCTACGCTGAATAATAGGCTGAATGTAAACATTGTAGAATGCTAAAGTGGGGTCCTTCTCTCGCACAACTGCCCTCATCTGACCAAGCATAGAATCAATGCACTCATACACCTCTCCAAGGTTAGGTGCATCCCCATCCCCATATCTGATGACCTGTACAACTGGTGTAATGATGGCGACAATATATTTTGCATCATGCCAAAATGCATCACTCTTCACTATCTCCTTCACCCTCTTCCCCTGCTCTGTCCTGGCCCCATCCCACTGATTCCATTCTTGTGTCATAACCATGAGTTGCAGTGGCTCTTGCAACTCAAGCATTCTCTCCAAAAGAATGAAATAGGATGTATATCTGGTCTCAACTGGTTTCAAGAACTCCTTCGCAAGTTCTGAAGATGGCATGTGAAGTGTGGTGGTTGCAGATATACATCTGCACATCTCTAGCATTGCTGACCACTCCTCTAATCCACTCAATCTTCCCCATGTCTTTGAGTGCATTGTTCATGGCATGCTCACAACATGGAGTCCACCAAATGTGTCTGTATGCTGCCTCAATAGGCCTCCCTGCAGCTCTGCGCACATGTGCTGCATCTGTCACTACTTGGACCACATTTTGTGGCCCAATCTCCTCAATAGCTGCCCGAAGGATCTCAAACTGAAAATAAGCATCTTTTCGATGCCCTGAACAATCAACCGCCCTGAGAAAGAATGGGCCCTCTGAGCATGTAACTATGACATTGATGAGTGGACGATGCCTAAGTCTGTCCACCCATCCATAACTATGCTACATCCAGACTCCTCCCAACATGCCCTCATCGTCTCCATCAATGAATTGATCTTGGCATAGTTGTTATCCAAGATCGTGGTCCTCAATTTGTGCTCACCTGGTGGCACATATGATGGTCCTCCCTTCGCCACCATCGACATCATCTCCTTATAATAAGGAGATCGAGCTACATGGAATGGGATTCCATTGGCAAAAATCCAATGGAATCATCTATCTGATCCCTCAGGTGCACATTAAATAAATCAGCTATGGGGTTAGGCTAACTTTGCATCTTGCGTTTCCCCTTGCCCTGTTGTGATTCAGCCATAGTGCTATAAGTGGATGACGGTCCTAAGGCTGACCCTGACAATGTTCCTGCTCTCTAATGCAATGTAGGAGTAGAAATATGTGGCTGCCTCTGCATTTGCTGCTCCTGAATCTGCTGAATAGTCTGAATATGTTGCCTACCAGACAAGGTAGTAGGCATTGGAATTGCCACGTCATCTGGAACACCCCAAAGCTTGTTGAACTCAATTCTGTATTTCAGATTTTTAGGTTTCTTCAAAAAATCACATGCTCCCACACCTTTTCCTGGCCAAAAGAGGAAGTGTGCATTAACTCTGGTGATGCTCCCAAACCAATCATCACCACAAATGTTGCATTTCCATTTCCTCGTACCACCAATTGATGACGTTGGGGCTGTTATTCTTGTTGCAAACTGTTTGAGAGGAGATTTGGGATCATAAGGACCCCTAGCCCACTTTGCCAAAAGCTGGGAAGGGCAATCAGTAGAAACTGGTGCACTAGCTATGGAACTAGTTTGCCCTTCCGGATTTGACCCATGCTCACCCCCCTCATTGGGCTCATCCTCATGCTCAGGTTCATATTTTGATTGGCTTGCACTATGAGAATCAATTTCCATCTCATCCTCACTCATTTCATGACTATGGGAGCTCATTTTGACACTGCATTTCACAAAATGAAAAAAAAATTCAATAAACACATAGTTTCAGCCTATGCCCTACTTTAAAATTAAAAAAATAAAACTCTATATTTTAAATTTTTTAACAAATTTTAAATTGCAAAACAAAATCTAAGATTCTAAATTAATTTAGAAAATGGAACAACAAGAAATGAAATAAGAAAAATTAAAAAATGAAACAACAAGAAATGAAAAAACATTGAAAATCAGAAAATAAAATAAAAAATCAGTTAAAAACCCTACCTTTTGCTTGAAAAATCTCTTCAACAAGGTGAAGAATCTTCCTCCTCTTCTTCTTCTTGCTCCTTGACACTCCTTTTTCACTTGCAATCACTCCTTTCACTCCTTCAATCACTCTTTCCTCAGCCTTCACTCTTCTTCTTCTTGCTGTAGCAAACAAGTAGAAATGCAAATGTGAATAAAAATGAAGAGTGAAGGGCCTTTTGAAGGCATGTAAGAGTGTAGATGGGCCCCACATGCCCTTAGGGTTTGAATAGAACCAATAAAATATAAAAAAATGTCTTAAATTTTTTTTTTAAAGACCTTTTTGCCCGTCCACCGCGGGGACGTTTCTGCGTCTCTGGTGGCGAGGCAAAAAAAAGGTGGTGCTGCCGGAGACGTAGGAATGCCATCCCCACGTCTCCGGGACGTCCCTGTTTCGGAAACGATAGGGCCGGGGGGGGGGGAGGGGGGATGCGTCCCCGGGGTTCACTGATAGGCACCACCTTCAGTGTAGCTTGATCTTCTAAATCTGCACATTACACAAGGAAGGGTGTTGAAGGCATATGGAGGTCAAAATGTGACGTGGAAGTGATTTCCCAAGAAGAGCCACCTCTAGGTCAGGAGTATTCATTTACTCTTAAGTTATCCTTTGCACCATATTAAGGTGCTGATAATATTTAAGGCAGGGTCAAAGAATGCCGTACTGGTCCCATAAATGGTGACATGGAGGAGTTTTGGTAGAGGTATGCATAACTAAGGGAGGCATGATTTATGCTTTTGTTGAGAGGAATCGTGGAGTGTATAACAAGTGCTGCAGGTTTAATAAGGACATTTACTATTTGGAATACCATAGGTCGTAAATCATTGGCGGCGATAAGATTAGTATCAATATTAAAGTTTATGGTTGCTTGTGGAGACCACCATACACTGATATTTGGAGTTGCAAGCGCTACAGGTTAGCTGTATGTAGTGCTAGATAAATTCTGCAAATTATGGAATAGATGCTTTGTGCAGAAATTAATACCTGAAGTTCATTTGATAAATATTCTATGGTTGCAAATTTTGTGCAAACTATTTTGTTAGCGAAGCATAATATGACAGAGTATGAGTTGCTGGTTATTGTTTTATGCTACATTTTGAATGTTAAATGAATGCTACTCATATGGGAAATGAGGCACACAATGTTACGAAGATTGCTTCAACAATCCATCAAACACATAGAAAAGGAAGAAACTCAGTCCAGTCCACACAAATTGTTTGACGAAATTCTTGGGCACATGAAGTTATGGAAATGAAAAAAAATTGCATAGAAAATTAGCTCGGGATATTACAGAACACATGGGTGAAGCAAAATGCCTAGTGGATGAATAAATTGGGAACCAACATGCAAGAGTGCCCAAACACAAATGTGGAAATTAAAAGGTATTTGAGAGAGAAAGTCAAAGTTATTTTTTGAACAAAACAACTGGGGTGAAAAAATAATATTATTTCAAACAATTTAATCCCACATGTGACCACAAATAGAAGCACTATATAGGGGCGGATATAAAGTAGAAAGCTGAAATGCTAATAGCCCAATTAAGAACTAGCTCACATTATCTTAGATGTGAAATAGGGATGTGGAAAACACCCAAAGAGGAGTGGGTTGACAAGGTTTGCTGTCACTGCACATCAGGTTTAGTGGAAATAGAATGGCATTACATCATGGAGTGTATGGCATACAAGGATATTTGAATCAATTATGTTAATACTCTAAAAAATGAATCTTGTACAACTTTGTTCGAGGAGGAATGAATGGCAAAAACAATAGATTACTTGATCAAAATAAATAGATAATAGTCAAAATTATGGGCTGTGGTTTGTTGGATGGTGTTTTTGTTGGTTTAGAGCATAATTCAACTATTGGAGTTGATGATTTCTCTAGTTGTACTAAAATGTATTTTCTTTCTCAAAAAGGGACGTGTTTGACAAGTTTGTTGAATTAAAATCCTCTGTTGAAAATAAACTGTCACAATCACTTTAGGGCCTCAAATAGACAATGATGCTGAATATGTGAAAAAGCATTTTCAAACTTTTATGCAGCTCATGGATTCAAATGCAAAATATAGCACTGTACACCCAGAACAAAATAGTGTCACAAAGTGGAAGAATCGTATTCTAAATGAGACAACTAATTGAATTATCCAATCATAAAAAATGGCCCTTGGTTTTGGGTTGAAACTATCTATTATGTGATTTCTATGCAGAATCACAGTTCTCAGAAGGTCGCACATGATATAAAACTAGAAAAGGCATGGAACAAAAGACACCTTGATGTCAGTCACTTTTATGTATTTGGGAGTGACCCTTGCACTTGTGTTGCTGATGAAAGTCCAAAGCAATGGATGCTAAGAATCAACCATTTATATTTGCCATCTGCTATGAAGATGTTAAAGGTTTTCACCTTTTTGTACCTAGCATCTCTAAGGTGATTTTCAAGTGAGATTTCCATATGAAACAAAACTATTTCCCAATTTAAATGCAACAATGAAATTGATTTCACAAGTTTATTTCACAAAAAAAATTAAGTGCAGCAAATGTGATTTATTCCTCAAATTTAAATACAGAAAATTGATTGTATTTTTATTAATTAAATTGAAAACAAAATGAGAAGAATCAGATTGAACAGCAGACAAAATATCAGATTTTTAATTTCCGGCAAGAAAACAATATAACACTTATCTTTTGAAATGTGTAGATAATCCTGACTATTGCTGGAATGGTCCCTGGTTTAGCCTCTTCCATCTGTGAGTAGTCTAGGACGAAAGCGTACTTTTCCGCTCTACACGAGTGCTGGTTCCACTGGAACAATGCTCAACACTCGTGCCACAAAACCATGCCCTAGCCAAGATCGTCCTGAGTGTATGCACTTGTACCCTAGGTTGTACCCACACTATAGGCGTGCCCCTTCTCCGTCCTGCTCACAGCCTGCTCGCTTGGAACCCTATTCCTGCAATGTGCTGTACTTGCTTTTCTATTTTTCCTGTGTCCTTTCCAAGTCTCACATAAATATATAAGCAATAAGGGGTGGTTTCCCAAACCATCACACCCTTTTACAAGAGTTCCCTTTTAATAATTATTTAATAAATAAGTATTCTCCCTTTCATAAAAGCGTTTTCTTAATTATTCTTCAGTACTCTTTATTTAAACTAAAGGAGCATATAATCATTTATTTTTCCATCCCCTTTTAAATTCCAAAGGTTTATTTCATAACTTTATCTTCTCTCGGGGAAAAAGTCACATAACACCATATTTAGGAATATTGTTGATGTTATTAGCAGCGTTAGGCTGCTTCTTCCAGCAATCTCCTTACTCTTGTGATAAATTAAATATAGCCTAAGGGCTATTTAATTTATATGAAACATCTTTCTATGAAAAGGTGCGATTATGCAAAAGGCACGATTTTACTAAAGAAATATTATTTAATCAAGGCCGACATGTTATAATGAAGAGGCACGATTAATATTATTATCAAGGCCGACCTTGATATAATGTGAATATTGAGGAGGCGCGAATGTCAAGGTAGCCGACTTCTTGGATATTGGAGACGTGATGTTTCAAGGTGGCCGACTTGATGCATTGGAGAGACACAACCTCTCCCCTAATATTGTATATATACTCGATGGCAAATTCATTATTGAGCATTCAGATTTAATCATAGTTTGTCCTTCTTCAAGTGCGAGTTCTTCACAAGGCAGTTCGATATTCTTAGAGACTGAGTTTTTCATCAGCGAATTGTCTTCTTGTATTGCTGTGTTGCATCAACCATTGGTGCTTGTATTTGGGCCTGAATCTTGGCCTGTTGTAAGGAGATCATTATTGTATTGATTCAATATATAAGAGATATATTGTTGCTGGGTTTTTCTCCCTCAAGAGGAGGGTTTTCCCAAGGTATCTGCTGTGTTATAGTGTCTAATTTTTGTGCATTAAATCTTATCATAAAACTAACATGGTATTAGAGCGGGTTTGAAGAAGATCGTGATCAGATTTGTTACTCTCTATTCTCTTTTCATATCTTTGTCTATCTCTATTTTTGTCAAGATGGTGAACGGTCTTAAAATTGAGGATAGACTCAAGGGAGCATCCAACTACACTTCATGGAGGTTCAGAATCATGCTCACCTTGGAAGAGAATGACTTGGCTAAGTTTGTGGAGACCAAAGTTCCCGAACTAGATGAGGAAGAAGAGAAGTTGCAGTGGAGGAAGAAAGACATCAAGGCGGAGAAGATGTTGGTTGATTCCGTTAAGGATCATATTGTTTCGATTGTCTCCAAGTTGAAGACGGCAAGGGACACGTTCAAAACTTTGGAGGAGATGTATGAAATCAACAACACTAGCCGGGCATTTGCACTGAAGCAACAACTTCATCATGTTAAGATGGTGGAAGGAGAATCTGTCATTGCTTACTTCATGAAGATTTCCGAATTGAAAGATCAACTCTCTTCTATTGGTCATTTTGTTGATGTCAAGGATTTGACCATGCTTGCCCTTAATGGTCTTCCTTCATCTTGGGAGTCTTACATTCAAGGAATCAGTGCAAGATCAAAACTTCCCAAGTTTGATCGTTTGAGGGTAGATTGTATTCAAGAAGAGTCTACGTTGGCTGTGAGAGGTATTGGTCGAAGCTCTACAAATAAAGACATTCATGTTCTTTCCACTCAATCCTCGAAGAAGAAAGGGAAAGGTGGAAAGAAAGGATATTTCAATAGGAATAAAGATGAAGGAGCTGATGGTGCTCTTGCATTCAAGAAGAAGTGAAACCTCTCCAAAGTCCAATGTTTTCGTTGTGACAAGTTTGGTCACTATGCAAAGGATTGCCCAACCAGGCCTAATCAACATGCTTCATTTGTAGATGTGGATGAGATCTCTCCTCAGAAGGATTCTAGGGAATTTCTATTCTAAGTCATGGGCTTGAGTTCAAGCCGTGAAGGTTGTGTGTTGATCTGTGCGCAAGAGAAACATATCTTATTGCGTCCAGTATTTGCATTCATCAAAATATTTAAAGAGATAAGTATTCTTTGTTTTCTGAGTTATATCATTTATTTGGATCTTGTAATTAGTAAAGAGAGATAGTGGTTTCTCTTGAATTGTGTTCTCTAGCATAAGATTCTTTGAAGAGTTTATTTATTGCAAGTTATTTCATGTTGGTTGTGAAGATTTCTGAGTGTGACTATGAAATAAAAGGATAATTGCAATTTCGATGGTGATTAGTTGGTCACATCGATATCATTCTCTAATGCATGAACTGTGATAGAGCCTTGAACTCTTGGAGAGAGTTGGTTCTACATGCTAACTGCATAATGCATTCAAGAAATCTATAGTTGTGCAAATTATCTTTTGTTGTGCTGAGTTTGGCACTCTCTAGAGGAGTAAAAGATGGAAGAAAGAGTTATATAAAAAAAAATTAAATAAAGATAAGTTTCTTTATCCTTTCATTCTGATCCCTTGATATATTTCTCTTATAGGTTGACTTACTTATTCATGTTTTAATATTGTCCATAAATTCTTATATTTTCATGCTATAACCTGAGATAGTAAACCTTGTATGAGTCTAGTCTTGATATTTCTTTGGATAGTTATAAACAGTTAGTAATCTCTCTCTAAAATGCTTTGTGGACAGCTAGAAGCAAGAAGGTGATGAGAGATTGCTTAGTGATGAAAAGCTTGAGGCATCTTGTGAGGAAGTCATGCCAACCAAAGAAATGATCAAGCATGAAGTCACAACTTGCAGCCATGGGACCAAGTTGGTGGCTAGAGGGAGTTCACTTCCAGAAGTCTTCTTTGCAATCTCTGAAGCAGGGATCAAGAGGGAGTTCTGTGACTCACTGAGACGAAGTGAAGGTTGCAGTGTTGCAAGGCCAAGTGTTAAATCCTTGAAAGACCTCTTCAGCTGCTGAGATCAGAATTGTACAAGACATTCATCTGGATTTGATACTGGTAGCTCCGCAAACCTATTTAGAATAGAGTGATTTGCAATGAGGTTAGAAGGTTGATGCATGTACTTAAAGATTTAGAGGGAGCCTACTGAACCTGAAGAAGATGGTTAAGGAGGCTGCAACTAGTTCAGATCTAGTGGATTCTCTATATACACAATTGATTGGATTGTTGTTGTATCTAGTCAATACTAGACCGGATATTTGCCACGCAATGAGTGCACTTAGTCAGTTCATGTGTGAACCAAGGAAAATACATCTAGTTGCAGCAAAGCGTATTTTGAGACACTTGCGTGGCACAGTTGGATATAGCTAAGATATTATTCAGGTGTGGATTTGAAGTGTCACTGATTGGAAGAGCACCTTTGGATGTTGCTTCAGTTTGGGATCTGTTATGATTTCCTGGTGCAGCAGGAAGCAGTCATCTGTAGCATTGAGTACAGCAGAGGCAGAGTATATTGCAGCTTGTGTGGCAGCTCGGGAAGCAGTGTGGCTTCATAAGCTCCTTGCAGGATTGTTTGGACAATCAATGGAGCCTATTATCATTCATTGTGATAACCAGAGTTGTGTGAAGCTTTCTGTCAATCTTGTGTTTCATGACAGAACCAAGCATGTTGAGATCAAATACCATTATATCAGAGATATGGTATTGAGGAAAGCTATACAGTTGAGGTATATCAGCACTGATGAGCAGACGACAGACATTCTCACCAAACCTCTCTCTAGGATAAAGTTTGTGTACTTTCGAGATAAACTTGGTATGGTGGAGAATACAGCCTTAACTGAGAAGGAGTCTCAGTATCAGTGATCCTTTGTAATGGTTCTTCTCTGTGAGAGAAGTTCGAGGTGAAATCCCTTGATTAATGAGTTCTTCTCTGTGAGAGAAGTTAGAGGTGAAATCCCTTGATTAATGAGTTCTTCTCAGTAAGAGAAGTTCGAGGTGAAATCCCTTGATTCCACCCTTTGGGAGAGCCATGGTGGATGTCATGTGTGTGACTCCATGACATCATCACGTGAGAGAGTTCGTGATGATTTTCATGTACTTGTGTTTCACCCTCTGGGAGAGCTATGGTGAAAGTCATGTTGAGGTGACAACATCACGCAAGTGATGAACACTTGTACATACCAGACATGGTTGTAGCCATTATGGTTGGTATCATGTTGAGGTGATATCTGATATCACGATGAGGTGATATTATTCTTTTCACTTATAGTTGTAGCCATAGTGGTAGACATCACGATGAGGTGATATGTCTTGTGCAGTTGGAAGTATCATCCCTAGCTGAGAGGGAGTGTTGATGATATTAGCAACGTCAGGCTGCTTCTTCTAGCGATCTCCTTACTTTTGTGATAAATTAAATATAGCCTAAGGGCTATTTAATTTATATGAAACATCTTTCTATGAAAAGGTGCGATTATGCAAAAGTTACGATTTTACTAAAGAAATATTATTTAATCAAGGCCGACATGTTATAATGAAGAGGCACAATTAATATTATTATAAAGGTTTTCTTTGATATAATGTGAATATTGAGGAGGCGCAAATGTCAAGGTAGCTGACTTCTTGGATATTGGAGACGTGATGTTTCAAGGTGGCCGACTTGATGCTTCAAGGTGGCCGACTTGATGCATTGGAGAGACACAACCTCTCCCCTAATATTGTATATATACTCGATGGCAAATTCATTGTTGAGCATTCAGATTTAATCATAGTTTGTTCTTCTTCAAGTGCGAGTTCTTCACAAGGCAGTTTGATATTCTTAGAGACTGAGTTTTTCATCAGCGAGTTGTCTTCTTGTATTGCTGTGTTGCATCAACCATTGGTGCTTGTATTTGGGCCTGAATCTTGGCCTGTTGTAAGGAGGTCATTATTGTATTGATTCAATAAATAAGAGATATATTGTTGCTGGGTTTTTCTCCCTCAAGAGGAGGGTTTTCCCAGGGTATCTGCTGTGTTATAGTGTCTGATTTTTGAATTAGTTTCTGTGCATTAAATCTTATCATAAAACTAACATGTATGACAATGAATTCTTTGTTAACCTCTTCCATTGCTTCTCTAGATGTTGCTCCTATGTTGCCTCTTTTAGATGGCAAATATTTTTTGGATGATGGGAGTGACTTGGAACCTGTAGTTACTTCAGCCCTTCCAAATGAACCTCTTGCCCTTGTTCTCCTTCCTCCTCCAAAATGGGTTACGATTGTTTGAGCCAAAGTGGGTACTTCTGTTAGCATATTGGCTAGTGGCTGTATGACTTGTTTTTAGCATTAACTAGAGTAAGTGAGCATTCTAGATGCCACTTATACTCTTCTTAATGTAGATTTTGAAGCTCAAAATCCTGAAACAGATAACAAAGTTAGTGGTCATGTATAGTGGGGAATTTCGATGGAAAAAAAAATTGTTCTCTATTGAAGAATGACACTTGAGATTTAATCCCTTGTTTGAAGGGAAGGAAAAATGTATGCTAGAAATGAGTGTATAGGACCAAACGCTTCATTGATGGACGTGTTGAAACGTATGAGGTAGAATTTTAGTGGCTAAGGGTTTCTCTTAGGTTGAAGGTATTGCCTATTTTACCAATTATGAAGATGGAATCCATTTGGCTTGTTCTATTGCTTGTGGCATCACATGGTTGGGATCTTTATCACTTGGATATGAAGAGTAACTTCTTGCAAGTTGACTTGTAGGAAGTAGTTTACATGGAACATGTTGGATTGATTCACAATTCTTACTCTCCACTTGTATGTTAACTCAAGAATTCTATCTATTGATTTAAGTAGCATCCCTGAGGCTGGTATGAGTAAATGTGTAAGTGTTTTCTTAACTTGGGATCATATTGTCTACGTCTAGTGTGCAAAGGATGCACTTCTTATTCTTGTTTTCTTTGTTGACAACTTCATCATCACAAGGAGCCCCATTGAGATATGATCACCTATGTGAATTCATGTCAGATGGGTAATGTTTGAGATGGATGGATTTATTAGGTTTGTTGCATTATTTCCTTGTTCTTCAAATTTCTTCTGAATTTCTTGGCATTCAATTTTCTTCACAGATTTCACTGGGAGGATTGCAAACCAGCCCCTTACCCTTTCAACTTGGATTCAAACCCACAATTTGGTGTGTCCCCTAAGGTTGACCCCATTTTTTTTTGACTGTTGGTTTGTAGCCTTAAATATATAGGCTCACAATTGACTGAATTTTACCTTTGCTGGTGGCTTAGTCTCACTATTCATACAAAATCCACATGAGAACCATTTGAAAGCAATGTAGAGGATACTTTAATATATTCAGGGTACCTATATATTTGACACAGAATACTCTTTTGGGGGTCACCTTCTTTATGAGGCTATAAAGACTCTGATTGGGTAGGCAAATGTTGACAATTGAAGGACAACTGAAAGTCCATTGTAGGGTACATCTATCAGTGGGGTTTGGGTTCCATCAATTTGCCAGCAAGATACACATCACAATTACTTTTCTTTGACAAAGGAAAAGTTTCAATATATTTGTTCATGCTGCAGGGGAGCCACTTTGGGTCCACTGGATTGTTTTAGAGCTTGGGTTGCTGCATGATGACCTATCTACTACACTATTGTGCAATAATCAGTGTATTATTCATATTGCTCTCTATGTAGTCTGCTACAAATTCACAACTCATTACATTTGACAGCTATTTGTTGATAAGATCACCCATTCATGCTTTTGGAAAACAGAGGATCAAGTTGCTAACATCTTTACTCAGCCTGTAAAGCAAGCAGAGTTTCTGTGTCTTCAATCTTTGTTCTGCATGAAGGAAGTTGTCCTTAAGGGCAGATAGCATGTAATTCCTCCTTCCTTTCCTCTATCTCCCAAACTAATCTTAAAGTGGTTTGGTGGTGTATTATAATTAGTCACTCTTGGCATTTAATTTATTATGCACTTATTTTTATATCATCAAAATCAAAATTGGACTTCAATTAAGATTAGATGAGAAGTCAAGCCACATTTCCAACATTGGAGTTCTTGACTTGAGTGACATTCATCTCCATTGTGATTATGGTTATCTGTCAAGTGGATTGATAATATCTCCAAGTGTAAGCTCATTTTATATCATCAAAATCTAAGTTGGATGTTAATAAGGATTAGATGAGAACTAAAGCCAAGTTTCCAACATTGGATTTCTTGTTGACTTGAGCAATATTCATTTCCATTGTGATTATGGTTATCCGTCAACTGGATTGATATATCTCCAAGTCTAAGCTCAATTTAGAGAGAATCTTATCTTTTTTGGAAAACTCTCTTACATGGCCTTATCACATCCTTTAGAGGTTCATGATTAAGCACGAGAGATGGATTTGTAGATTTTATCTGAATTTTATAAAATTTTATGCAATACAATTTTATACCAAAACCGCGTCTCTCTTGAGAGCTAGTGTCCAAGGTTATTTAAATCTTGTGCTTGTACTATGTCTTTGGAATTCTGATACTAGCTTTTCTGTAGCTTCTCGCTACTCTTACCAGTTCACAAAGTTTTAGATATCCTCGTTATGCTTTTGAAAATAGAATGAAAGTGCCATGAAAAACAGTAATATTTCTCGTTTTATTGCCTGGGCTTGCAGTCTATGTATTAGGGACTTTATGTAACTTATCATAAATGCCCTTTGCTCATTGTTTGAGTTTAATAACTACAACTCTCAGCTTGCATCTTGGCAATAGTTTGTTGTAAGATAGCATGCTGTAAGGCATCTGGCTTTAAAATAGATCATGTCGTGTTCCTAAAAATAACATTTACAAGAAAAGATCTGAATCATAGTTACCAAGAGACAGGGATGGGTATTGGTATGTCATTTTCAAAAAAAAGTTGGAGATGGCAATATATATATATATATATATATATATATATATATATATATATTAATGAAAATAATGAAAATACTAAAATGTTTAAAAATAAAAAATCAACATTTTAAATTATTGAAATAAATATCAATGAAAACAAAGATTAATTATATTAATATTTGATAATTATCATCATGATATAAAAAAAATGTAAAACCATTATCAATTGGGGATGGCAAATAGAGAATAGGAGGAGCATACCATTATTTTGAAAACATGGTATGGGGGTCCTCAAAGATGACTATATTTTCAATCAATGGATAAAACTTCTATGCATGTGCACATCTTAAGCTTTATTATTGTTCCTTCATGTATTTGGGATTTGATAAGACATTCTTCTATTGCAAAGAGCTTGTAATTTCTTATTCAAGAAATAGAAAATTAGGAGTCTATTATTATATTTCTTTAGTTCTTCTAGCTTTTATCAAACACATATCTGCACTTTAGGAAAATCCAGTGTAATTATATGATATATCTGAGAAACTTCTATGGGTAGTTTCCAAATTTCGAGGGGTGCTTCTCGGACATTTTTAAAGACACAAGAAACTAAATTTGGAGCCGCCTCATGTTCAAAGATGTCCCCATATGGGTCTTGGAGACAAGGATGCATTTCTGAAGCAGAATATGAGTACTAAGGGTCAGGGTATGAGTCTCTTGGTAACTATGATCTGAACTTTAGAAGTAGCAATCACATTAATCAGTTGTTTCTCTAGTTGGTTTAATATAAACATTGTTCCTACTAGGAAAGATATAGAAGGCTATGGTTATCATTTATGAGATAAGTCTACTAGTAATAAGGTCAAACCTAAGAGCATGGATAATATCTGTACATATTGCATATGATACATTATTGCAATGTGCATCCTTTTGAAGCACATAGGGACTGGCAACTGCTTCTTAATAACGATTGAAAATGTTTGAACTAGAAACATCTGAACTGAAAATAATCTCAAAGCTGTAATAAATGAGGAATGGCATTTAGAATTTTTTTCTGAGTTCTCTGTTCGATAATTATTGGAACTTTTTAGGATTGGTTCTAGAGATATGTGAACAGTGAAATAAGTCATCCCTCAAGAGCAAATAAGGTAAAATAAAACTTCGCGTAACTGATCTGGAATCCATTCATGAATATCAAGAAAGCAATAAGTTTGGAGGCTAGCAGATCTAGGTTCTGTTAATGGATAACAAGCATGCCTTAAATGAGAGGAGAGAATGCTTCCATTCAATCATGTAAGTACTTCTAAAAGGAAGGACCTTTCTAGCTCAAGTAGTGACCTTGTCTTGAAAGTCTCCCTTTCAGTTGGTGTACTGATTATGATTGATGCTGATCACCTCTACCTGAACTAGTTGCCATTAGATTGTTTTATATGACCTTTAACATTTAAGCATGCCCTTTGCTTATTTCCACAGCAGGGTCTAGCCGAAGTAGAGACTATGGTTGATATCTATACATACATCATATTTTACCATAATTCACTTGAAGAAATATAAATGATTAGCTTATAGGTGACTGACTATGTCATTGCTCTCAAAGACTTTAGGCTACAAATATTGAATTTATCTTTCTCATGCCCAGGGTACTGAAGATGACATATGCTTCAAAGAGCATTGCCCATGTTGAATTATAAAAATAGTTGGTCATCATAGTGTTGCTTGATGGGACATTTGAATGCACACTTCTTGTTAATATTGTACCGTGTTTTAATCTGAAAAAGTAATTCTAAAATAAGGATTCTGGGCGACAGGGATGTTTAGGTTGAGGATTGTTTTATCTGTCTTGTGGAAGAATATTTTTCTCTGGCTTGATATTATTTTAATGCTAATCTGAATTGTGATATATAATCTAAATTGTTTGTTTAGTGTGTAGTCTCCATAACCTCTGGCTTGATGTTAGTTTCCCGCTAATCTGAATTGTAATAGATAATCTAATCTGTTTGTATAGTGTTTAGTCTTCACAGACTGTTACATGTCTCTATCAACTTGTTACATGCTAATTTTTTATTGTGGGGTTCCAGATATTGGAATTTATGCAAAAGAACCCCTCAACTGATACAGGGCAACTTGGTGAGGAATTGTTGTGTGTTCGAGCATATGGTCTCTCTTATGTGGCACTTGGAATCAACATCAGGTTTGTTTACTGGCTTTCTTTCTTCATATAATCGTTATTTATTATTGATGGTGGTGGGATCTGGATTAAAAATGGTGCATCATATTTAGGAGAGTAGAGTCAATAGTTGAGCAAGGTCCAGTAGTAGTGATGTTAGTTGGAAACAAATGTGCCATTTCTTGTTTGAATAGAAGTTGCTAGATGTGACTCTCAAAATTAGTATTCATATAAAAATAGTGTTTACTGCTCTGTCTGATAAATTAAATTACATAAATTAATAATGGAGAAGACCATGCATGCCAAGCTCATGCATAAAATATATCTTTATTTGCACATGAAATTACTACAGAAGAAGACCAAAGATGGTCAGATTCGATCTGACTAGATCATACTACTCTCCTTGATAATACACAATGTGTTTAAAGGACCTGACAGTTGCGCAGAAGAACACAACCGTCAACCAACTGATATTTATAACTACCCAAAGCTGACAACCAATTAATAAATAGTCGGATAACCAATATTACTGAAGCATAATAATAGACATTGTACACCGACTACAAATAGTCATTATAACAAGTCATGAGAAAGTGGTAAATCATATGATGACACATGGTGCACAAAAATGACGACTTAATGTACAAGTTATAGACCAACCTTATTTCTTTTGTATTTAAAACCATAAATGTCTTTAAAAATAGTCTTCCACATCATTTAAATTACTGAATGAAAATTTTAGCTTCATCACAAATTATTAATCCTACGATAAAATTTAGTTTGCTTTTGTCTTTGAATAAGGACAGTGGACTTGTCAACATAGGGTGCACGACTACTGGCTCCTTCCCTTAGTGCTCAACTATTTCGGGGATTCAGTGGATGTGTTTTTTTGTTTCCTGTTTGGGAGAAGGGAACACTAGGACCAGTGATGGTTTAATGGGCAACACAAAAAGGGTGAAGGTTGCAGAACAATTGTGAATTTATGTTACCATTGAAATTTCTACCATTATAATCTTTAGGAGGGCCCTTTTATGGCCATCAAAGTTATTGCTCTTCAATCCTTTGTAGTCCATTTTGTGATTCCATCAGCATCAGTTGGTTGTGGCATAGTTCCACTCACTACATCCCATAGATCCTTTTCAATAAGGATCAATTGTAGCTTGACTTAACATGTGTGTAAGTCTTTATCTTCAAATTTCTCAATCAATGTGCTATTTTTTTCCATATTAAAAAATATTTGACCCTCCTCGCCACCCCCTGTCCCCACCCTCCACTCTCCTCAAATAAACAATAGTGAAGGTGTCCGGTTCCACCGATAATGCACCTTGAGATGATTCAGAATACTAAAAATCTAATAAAAAATTAATATAATACACATAAAATAGAAAATATAGAGAAACTAATGCATGACAACCTAATCAAGGTAAAAGAAAGAATGTGCTTTAATGGGACATAAAACACGGATTAATAAAGGCAAAATCAGAAGGAATGCATACGATCAGACTGGGAATTGAGGCATTCCGATGTGTAGCTCCACAAATTTGAAATAGTCTTCTTTCTTATCGCCTCTAAAAGAATACTTGTCTATTCTATAAAACATGGATTAATAAAGGCAAAATCAGAAGGAATGCATGCGATCAAACTGGGAATTGAGGCATTCTGATGTGTAGCTCCACAAATTTGAAAAAGTCATCTTTCTTATCGCCTCTAAACACCTTCATACATCTTCACCTTCATTAATGTATGGAATGGACACTACATTTGAGGGAGATTAATGTAGATAGCCTGCACGCTAACTTGAATTGATGACTTACAAATTTGAATAGCTTTAGATGATAGTGCTGAAACATTCACACAACCTCCATTTCACGTTCGTTTTCACACCAAACTGCTCGTGCAATACTCAGAATATTTTCAAACGATTTCTGGGTTTTATCCTCTACTCGTTCCAAGCTTTCCAAAACATTTTGAATTTTGAATTTTCGTTCAATATTGAGAGAGATATCATGATTTTACTGAACTGAGTGTGAAAGAGATTTTTGAACGTCTGCTCTGATGTCATGAAAGAAATTTGGGCAGAGGCAAAATAAAAGCTTGAAAATTTTATACACAAATAATGTCGTGCTTCTCTATATTTCAATCAAATACATTACATATTTATATTGTTCCCATATCCTCTTTTATAGGAAACTCCCCAAACAACTTTCCTAAATATATTTAATAACTTAATACAAACACATTCGTACCATTAATATATAAACTTGTTGGCGTTTCAATTCGCACCTCTTGAATGCGAATTAGAAATGGACAGCTATGCACAGATAAACTGCTTTTCGTTTGAATTAGGAGGAGAAGCTCCCTCTTTGTTGATGTTGTTCAAGAAAGTAAATTAAAACTAATTTGCCTATCTTTTTGGTTCAGCTAAGAGCACAAAGTTATAAAACTCAAGCGCCGTAGCTGAGATTTTCTTGGATAAACTCAAGCGTCGTAGCAAAGGAGTAGGGAACCCTAAAATCTCCTTGCTTTTACAACTAAGGCTTGCCAACAAGCAAGCTTTATTTTTAAATCTAAATAAGATAAACATCTAACCACCTAAGAAAACATAAAAACAGGGAAATGCCAACTATGACAACTTGTTTTCTTTATCTTCTTCAAAAAGTGGATAAGAATTGCAACAAGAATAGAAAGAAAGCTAGAAGAAAGCTTCTAGATGATTGCTGTTTTAAATCTCGATCACATCCGCCAAAAAACTGATTTGTTTCTTGATTTTAAGTGGATAGTGCTGCTGAAAATAGAATGCTGATTTGCCTTGAAAAAGCAATTTCCCCAAAAAAAAGCTAGGACCTGGGTTTTGTAGAAAATCATGTTCCGGAGAAACCCAGATGCTCAGAAATTGAAAAAGCTAAATCCATCTTGAAAAAGCAGCCAAAAAGTAGTTTCTAGAAGAGGGAAAAATTTCCCAATGTTCAAGAGGATGAAAAAGTGGAGAGACCCATGTGATCAGAAACGGAAAAAGCTGAGTGGCTATTTTGAAAAGCAATGTCCTAGAAGTTTGGAGCCTGAAAAAGCATTCCTCCTTGCTCATTGATCTTGGAAACACGAAGAACACCAAAAAAACATGTCGTTTGGGTCTTCAAATCTTCGTTGAGAGAAAAGGGAAAATCTTCTTGCTCTAGACGCCAACCTGCAAAAATGAATAATGAAAGACAAAAACTCTCTTAAATAAGTTGAGGTTTGAGATAAATCTGCTTTCTTTTTGTTTTAAAACTTTCGGAGTCTATCCTGAGCAGGTTCGTTGAACTTGGATGCTTTCTGATGTTGAAAGATAAAACTTGAAAATTTTTCTAAGGCATTGACCCTTGGGTGCCAATCTCCTCTTGGGGCGCTTTTCCTCTCCAGACTTAGCCATTTTTTCACCATTTTAATTTTTTTGCTTGATTTTACCATTGGTTTGATCTCGATTTCTGGATGCTTGGAGGATCCTGTGAACTGATGGAGTGATCCATCACGAAGCTTGATTGATTTTGAAATTGGGCTCGTCTTTTATCCCATAATAGAACTTTATCTCCAACCCCGAAATCTCGCCTAGTGAGCTTTCTTATCAAAAAAATTCTTCACTCGCTCCTGATGCTGAGTGATTCTGTCTACAACCTCCACCCTTTCTTCTTGAAGCTTTGTTAGGTATAGGATGCGCTTTTCAATAGGATCTGTGAACTCCCCATCCTCCACTGCGGTTGCCAACTGCAGATCAGACAACTCCAGTGTGATAGGTAACATTGCCTCTATACCATACATGAGGATGAAATGTGAGGTACCAATGGCTCTCTTTGGAGTGATTTTGTTTGCCTAGAGAGCGTCATATAGTTGCTTATGCCAAGTTCGTTGATTGGAATCAACTAACCTGCGTATGATTGTGACTATGTTCTTGTTTGATGACTGGGCTTGTCCATTACCCTGGGGGTAATAATTTGATGAATGTGATAAAGTGATGCCGTGATCAAAACAGAACTCCAGTAGCTCCTTAGATGAGAAACATGTTGCATTATCTGTCACAATTTTGCGAGGCACCCCGAAGTGCGTAACAATATTTTCCTTCAAGAAGTCACACACGACTTCGAACGTAGCCCGCTTGATGGGAATAGCTTCAACCCATTTTGTGAAGTAATCAGTGGTTGTGAGGACATAAATATGCCCCTTGCTGGAACGTGGGTTGATCAGACCAATAAAGTCTAAACCCCATTGCTGAAATGGAGCATCTATAACAACTGCCTGAGAGGAGCGGTTGTCAACTTCATCTTGCCAACAAACTGTTGACATAATTGACATTTGTGCACCCATTCATAAGCATCACAGAACATAGTCGGCCAAAAGAATTGTGCTCGCAAAATTTTGAAAGCTGTCACCTTCGAAGAAAAGTGGCCACCGCATGCTTGACTGTGAAAAGCTTCCAACTGTTAGTTTTATGATCAGATTAATAGCACAGAAAATTAATTCAAATTCAACACAATAACACAACAGATACCTTGGGAAAACCCTACTCTTGAGGGAGAAAAACCCAACAACAATATATCACTTATATATTGAAATGCCAACACAATTGTCTCCTTTACAAGGGCCGATATGAAGGCCAAACAATAGCACCACAAACTGATGCAAACACAACAACACAATGATGCAATATGCTGAAGATAAGACTCAGCCTTCCATAGAAACTCAAGCTGCTCTTCTATAGAAATCGCTTTCTCCCTTAGATGATTCGCACTTCACTCCAAAAGAATAATATAGAACTGAATAATGAATATTGATGATGAACAATGAGAATGCCATCGAATATATATACAAACTAGAGGAGAGGACGTGACTCTACAAAGCACCATGTCGGCCAGCATCTCATCCTAACAAGAAGATGTCTCTCTTGAAATTCGCGCCTTTTTGTATCAAGGTCGACCTTGATAGAAAATCGTGCCTCTTCATTATAATTTGTTTGCTTAACAAATAGATGTGTCTTTACAAAAATCATGCCTCTTGAGTCTTAATAAATTAAATAGCCTGGGTCTATAATTTAATTTATTGCAAATAAGGAGATTGCTGGAAGAATACTTCTGACGCTGCTTAATAAACATCAACACTCCCTCTTGTAAGTTTTAAGATCAGATTTAATGCACAGAAAATTAATTCAAAATCAGACAATAACACAGCAGATACCCTGGGAAAACCCTCCTCTTGAGGGAGAAAAACCCAGCAACAAAGATCTCTCTTATATATATAAATAGTGGCAACAATTCTCTTTACAATGAGGCCAATCACAAGGCCAATATTCAGCACCTACACTAGATGCAAAGACAGATAATAATCTGCACTTCCTTGATATCTAAATCTGCCCTTGAATAAATTCGCAACTTGCTCTTGAAGAAATTCACACTTGAATGAAGTAATGAATCGAACTTGATTGATGAACTTGATGATACAAATGATAAAGCGAACTCTTATATATACATATTGAAAAGACGCCACCTTATATGAAGCAAGTCGGCTAATAATAACTATATATCTCTTACAAAGAGATGCGTCCAATCAAGAGTAAGTCGTCCTCATAGGTAATCGCGCCAAGATGAACGGAGGTCAGCCTTGAATAAAGACGTCTCTTCATTTAATAATTTATTTAACAATTGAAGTATCTTTAGAGATTGCGCACCTTGACTCATAATAAATTAAATAGATTTAGAGCTATCATTTAATTTATTCATAATAGTAGCATCATTGGAAGTTACTTCTGACGCTGCATGTTATCATGAACACTCCCTCTCAGCTAGGGAGTAGACTTCCAGCTGCACAAGACATATCATCTCAACATGATGTCCATCACATTGGCTACAACCAAATGTGAAAAGAAGAATATCACCTCAACGTGATATTAGATATCGTCTCAACACGATATCAACCATAATGGCTACAACCATACTATGGTATGTACAAGTGTTCATCACTTGCGTGATGTTGTCACCTCAACATGACATTCACAAGTACAAGATGTGTCATGGAGTCACACACATGACATCCACCATGACTTAGGCTCAGAGGGTGGAAACAAGGGCTTTCACCTCAAATCTCAAAGAGAAATGCATTAAACAAGGGATTTCACCTCGAACTTCTCTCTCAGAGAAGGACTCATTAAACAAGGCTCATTGATATTGAGACTCTTACTCAGTCAAGGCTAGATTCTCCACCATACCAAGCTTTTCTCAAAAGTACACAAACTTTATCCTGGAGAGAGGCTTGGTGAGAATATCTGCCGTCTACTCATCAGTGCTGATGTACCTCAACTGTACAACCTTCCGTAGTACCATATCTCTAATGTAGTGGTAGTTGATCTCAACATGCTTGGTTCTGTCATGAAACACAGGATTGACAGAAAGCTTCACACAACTCTGATTATCACAATGAATGATAGTAGGCTCCATTGATTGTCCAAACAATCCTGCAAGGAGCTTACGAAGCCATATTGCTTCTTGAGTTGCCATACAAGCTGCAATGTACTTTGCCTTTGCTGTACTCAATGCTACAAATGACTGCTTTCTGCTGCACCAGGATATCATAGCTGAACCCAAACTAAAGCAACAACCAGAGGTGCTCTTCCGATCTGTGACACAAACCTGCCCAATCAGAATCAGTGAAACCATGTAACTCCAAGTCTGCATCTGAAGAATACCTCAACCCATATCCAACTGTGCCACACAAGTATCTCAGGATATGTTTAGCTGCAACAAGATGTATCTATCTCGAGATCACACATAAAGCCCGACTAAGTGCACTCACGGCATAACAAATGTCGAGGTCTAGTGTTAACTAGATACATCAAAGATCCAATAAGGCATGTACAATGTAGGATCCACCAAGTCTAAATTAGTTGTAGCCTCCTTCAGCTTATGTCGGTTGGTCTCCATAGGTGTAGACATGGATTTGCAATCCATCATGCCAAATCTCTTAAGTATATCAATGGTGTACTTCCCTTGACTTAGAATCATCTCATCTGGTTTCTGCCAGACTTCTAAGCCAAGGGAGTAATGCATGAGCCCAAGATCCTTCATCTCAAATTTAGAGGTCAACTCCTCCTTACACTCAAGAATCGGGTGATCTTCTCCAGTAAGGATCAAATCATCAACATATAATACCAAAATTAATGCTTCACCATTGATTACCTTGAAGTAGAGATTTGAATCAGCATCATTCTTCAAGAAGCCCAAACTTGACAGGTAACGATCAATCCTTTCGTACCAAGCGCGAGGACCCTGCTTAAGACCATACAAGGCCTTCTTCAACTTGCAAACATGTGACTCCTTCCCATGAACCTCAAATCCATCAGGTTGCTCTATATAAACTTCTTCCTCAATCACTCCATTGAGAAAGGCTATCTTCACGTCCATCTGGTGAATCTTCCATCCTCTAGATGCAGCAATAGAAATGATGGTTTTGACAGAAGTATAGCGGGCAACAGGAGCAAAGGTTTCTTCGTAATCAACTCCCTCTTTCTGAGAAAACCCACGAGCCACAAATCTTGCTTTGTACTTCTCAATGCTTCCATTGCAGCATGCTTGATCTTGAAGAGCCATTTAGAAGATACCACAGACCTGCCCTCGGGTCTAGGAACAATGTCCCAAACATCATTCTTAAGAATTGATTGATACTCCTCTGCCATAGCATCTCTCCAAACCTAATGACTAGATGCTTCCTCAACACAAGTAGGCTCGGATTCTATAATCTGACTCATTAAGGCAACATAATTGGAGAACTTATGTGGACTTTTACTTTCTTTGAATGTGTCTCTAGGAGCTGCAAAACTTTCAGCCTCTTGCATAGTACGCCTGGCCCATAGAGGTCTCTTCCTCCCAACTACAATGTCAGTAGGCCCATTAGTAGGTTGCAAGGGTTCAACAGGATCAAGATCTTCCTTTGGTTCCGAGGTCTCCCTCTGAATCTCATGAGTATGGTCAACTTCCATATCCTGAGGAGACTCTTCATTATCAATCTCCATATGAATGCCCCTGGATCTCCTGAATGCAACATCTTCCTCGAATGTGACATCCCTACTGATCTCGATCAACTTCTGTCCTGGAATGTATATCTTGTAGGCTTTTGATGTCTCACTGTAGCCCACAAATATTCCCTTCTTGCCAGAAGGCTCCAACTTGGTTCGCTTTTCCTTTGGAACATGAACATAGACAGGGCATCCAAAGATCCTCAAGTGACTGACTTCAGGCTTCTTCCCTGTAAAGGCTTCTTCTGGAGTCATATTCTCCAAGATCTTCTGAGGACTTCTGTTCTGAACATATACAGCCGTCCTGGAAGCTTCTGCCCATAAGAAGGTTTGCAAATCTTGATCATAAATCATGGCCTTTGCTGCTTCTACGATCATCCCGTTCTTTCTTTCTGCAACACCATTTTGTTGAGGATTATAGGGAACACAAAACTCCCTCTTAATCCCTGCATCAATACAAAAATTCCGAAAACTGCCAGAGGTGTATTCTCCACCATTGTCAGATCTAAGGACTTTAATTCTTTTACCAGAAAGATTGTCTACCAAGGCTTTAAATTCCTTAAACCTATCTAGCACTTCCTCAGACTCTTTAGTTTTCAAAAAATAAATCCAAGTCTTCCTAGAGTGGTCATCAATAAAAAGAACATAATACAAGAATCCACTCGAAGACGGAACAGGCATAGGACCACATAAAGCAGAATGAATAAGGTCTAAAATACACTTAGATCTATTTTCTCTACCATGAAAAGGGGCTTTTATATTCTTACCCAATGCGCAGCCCTTGCAAGTACCTTCGTGCTCTTGGTTGAACTTAGGAAGGTCCGACACCATCTTCTCGATGATAGGTAAGGCTCGGAAATGTAGGTGAGCCAATCTCCGATGCCAAAGATCACATAGACTTGAGGAGTCATGAACCAAAGCTTGTAGAGAACGTGTGCAGACCTTGTAAAGGTTTTCATGTCTAACTCCAATTACTTGAGCATCTTTGAAGCTAGAGTTCTCCATCCATACTAGAACTTTGCCTTTGGAGAAGGCAACTTGATATCCTTTATCTTCCAAAGCTGAAATAGAAATAAGATTGCGCTTGATTCCAGGAACATAAAGAACATTACTCAACTGAAGTGTGATGCCGGAATCCAAATGAAGTGAAGAGGTCCCAATTCCTTTGACGGAGTAGCTGGCATCATCTCCAATGATGACTTGTTTGGAAGAATCCTTCTCCACCAAACTTGAAAAGTGCTCCTTAAAACCGGTGATGTGTCGTGAAGCTCCACTGTCGATTATCCAAGTGTTGGTGTCGGAAGGTACACTGCTTGATAACGCTGAATAGAACAAATATTCACTTGAATCCTTTTGAGGAGAGGCATCATCAACATCCGCAACAGTGACTTGTTGCTTATGTCTAGTTGGGCAATGCTTAGCGAAGTGCCCAAACTTATCACATCTAAAGCATTGAATCTTGGACATGTCTCTCTTCTTCTTGAAGGGAGGTGCATCAACATTTCCCTTGTCTCGATTCCTCTTGAAGAAACCCTTCCTTCCATGTTTTCCTTTCTTCTTTGAAGTATGGGAGGCGAGAACATGAATGTCTTCATTCTTTGAATTTTGACCAACGCCTCTTGCCACCAACCTTGATTCCTCTTGAATGCAATCAGATCTTAGGCGATCAAACTTAGGCAATTTCGATCTTGCACTGATTCCCTGAATGAAGGATTCCCAAGACAAAGGTAGACCATTGAGAGCGAGCATGGTCAAGTCTTTGTCATCAACCATATGTCCTATTGTTGAGAGCTGATCTCTCAAATCTGAAATCCTCATAAAGTATGTAATCACTGATTCACCTTTCATCATCTTCACATGATGTAATTGATGCTTTAGTGCAAGTGCATGACTGGTATTGTTGATTTCGTACATCTCTTCCAAGGTTTTGAACATATCTCTCGCTGTCTTCAACTTAGAGATGATAGGAACAATATGATCCTTGACGGAATCAACCAATATCTTCATTGCTTTAATATCTTTCTTCACCCACTACAACTTCTCTTCTTCCTCCTCAGGTTTAGGAACGCTAGACTCCACGAACTCACCTAAATCATTTTCACGCAAGGTAAGCATGATCCTAAATCTCCATGAAGTGAAGTTAGATGCTCGCTCGAGCCTATCCTCAATCTTCAAACCATTCACCATGTTGACTTAGTGTAGACAGATGAACAAGTAGGGTATGCTGATTAGCAATAATCTGATCACGATCCTCTCAAACCCGCTCTGATACCATGTAAGTTTTAAGATCAGATTTAATGCACAGAAAATTAATTCAAAATCAGACAATAACACAGCAGATACCCTGGGAAAACCCTCCTCTTGAGGGAGAAAAACCCAGCAACAAAGATCTCTCTTATATATATAAATAGTGGCAACACTTCTCTTTACAATGAGGCCAATCACAAGGCCAATATTCAGCACCTACACTAGATGCAAAGACAGATAATAATCTGCATTTCCTTGATATCTAAATCTGCCCTTGAATAAATTCGCAACCTGCTCTTGAAGAAATTCGCACTTGAATGAAGTAATGAATCGAACTTGATTGATGAACTTGATGATACAAATGATAAAGCGAACTCTTATATATACATATTGAAAAGACGCCACCTTATATGAAGCAAGTCGGCTAACAATAACTATATATCTCTTACAAAGAGATGCGTCCAATCAAGAGTAAGTCGTCCTCATAGGTAATCGCGCCAAGATGAAGGGAGGTCGGCCTTGAATAAAGATGTGTCTCTTCATTTAATAATTTCTTTAACAATTGAAGTGTCTTTAGAGATCGCGTCCCTTGACTCATAATAAATTAAATAGCTTTAGAGCTATCATTTAATTTATTTATAATAGTAGGATCGCTGGAAGTTACTTCTGACGCCGCATGTTATCATCAACACCTCTTAGCTAGGGAGTATACTTACAACTTCACAAGACATATCACCTCATCATGATGTCTACCAGTATGGCTACAACCATAAGTGGAAAAGACTAATATCACCTCATGGTGATATCAGATATCACCTCAACATGATATCAACCATAATGGCTACAACCATGTATGGTATGTACAAGTGTTCATCACTTGCGTGATGTTGTCACCTCAACATGACTTTCATCGTGGCTCTCCCAGAGGGTGAAACACAAGTAAAAGAAAATCATTATGGACTCTCTGACGTGATGCTGTCATGGAGTCACACACATGACATCCGCCATGGCTATCCTAGAGGGTGGAATCAAGGGATTTCACCTTGAACTTCTCTTATAGATAAGAACTCATTAATCAAGGGATTTCACCTCGAACTTCTCTCACAGAGAACTCATTAATCAAGGGATTTCACCTCGAACTTCTCTCACAGAGAAGAACTCATTACAAAGGATCATTGATACTGAGACTCCTTCTCAGTTAAGGCTGTATTCTCCACCATACCAAGCTTATCTCGAAAGTACACAAACTTTATCCTGGAGAGAGGTTTGGTGAGAATGTCTGCCGTCTGCTCATCAGTGTTGATATACCTCAACTGTATAGCTTTCCTCAATACCATATCTCTGATATAATGGTATTTGATCTCAACATGCTTGGTTCTGTCATGAAACACAAGATTGACAGAAAGCTTCACACAACTTTGGTTATCACAATGAATGATAGTAGGCTCCATTGATTGTCCAAACAATCCTGCAAGGAGCTTATGAAGCCACACTGCTTCCCGAGCTGCCACACAAGTTGCAATATACCCTGCCTCTGCTGTACTCAATGCTACAGATGACTGCTTCCTGCTGCACCAGGAAATCATAACATATCCCAAATTGAAGCAACATCCAGAGGTGCTCTTCCAATCAGTGACACTTCAAATCCACACCTGAATAATATCTTAGCTATATCCAACTGTGCCACGCAAGTGTCTCAGAATACGCTTTGCTGCAACTAGATGTATTTGCCTTGGTTCACACAGGAACTGACTAAGTGCACTCACTGCATGGCAAATATCCGGTCTAGTATTGACTAGATACAACAACGATCCAATCAACTGTGTATATAGAGGATCTACCAAATCTGAACTAGCTGCAACCTTTTTAACCATCTTCTTTAGGTTCAGTAGGCTCCCTCTGAATCTTTAAGTACATGCATCAACCTTTTGACCTCATTGCAGATCACTCTATTCTAAATAGGTTTGCGGAGCTACCAGTATCAAATCCAGATGAATGTCTTGTACAATTCTGATCTCAACAGCTGAAGAGGTCTTTCAAGGATTTAACACTTGGCCTTGCAACACTGCAACCTTTACTTCTTCTCAGTGAGTCATAGAACTCCCTCTTGATCCCTGCTTCAGAGATTGCAAAGAAGACTTCTGGAAGTGAACTCCCTCTAGCCACCAACTTAGTCCCATGGCTGCAAGTTGTGACTTCACGCTTGATCATTTCTTTGGTTGGCATGACTTCCTCACAAGATGCCTCAAGCTTTTCATCACTAAGCAATCTCTCATCACCTGCTTGCTTCTATTTGTCCACAAAGCATTTTAGAGAGAGATTACTAACTGTTTATAACTATCCAAAGAAATATCAAGACTAGAATCATACAAGGTTTACTATCTCAGGTTATAGCATGAATATATAAGAATTTATGAATAATTAAGTCAACCTATAAGTGAAATATATCAAGGGATTAGAATGAAAGGATAAAGAAACTTATCTATATTTTTTTTTTTTTTATATAACTCTTTCTTCCATCTTTTACTCCTCTCGAGAGTCCCAAACTCAACACAACAAAAGAAAGACAATCTGCACAACTACAAATTTCTTGAAAGCATTATATAGTTAGCATGTAGAACCAACTCTCTCCAAGAGTTCAAGGCTCTATCACAGTTCATGCATTAGAGAATGATATCGATGTGACCAACTATTCACCATCGAAAATGCAATTCTCCTTTTATTTCAGACTCACTCAGAAATCTTCACAACTAGCATGAAATAACTTGCAAAAAATGAAATTTTCAAAGGATCTTATGCTAGTGAACACAATTGAAGAGAAACCACTATCTCTCTTTACTAATTACAAGATCCAACTAAATGATATAACTCAACAAACAAAGAATACTTATCTCTTTAAATATTCTGATAGATACAAATATTGGACGCAGTAAGATACGCTGCTCTTGCGTATAGATCAGCACACAACCTTCACGGCTTGAACAAAGGCCAATGGCTTAGAATAGAAATTCCCTAAAATCCTTCTGAGGAGAAATCTCATCCACATCCGCAAATGAAGCATGCTGATTATGTTAAATTTTATAATCAGATTTAATGCACAGAATTTAATTCAAAATCAGACAAAAGAATACAGCAGATACCTTAGGAAAACCCTCCTTTTGAGGGAGAAAAACCCAGCCAATAATATCACTTATATTATTGAATAACCAAAAACAAAGATCTCTTTTACAATAGGCCGAAATGCAAGCCCTAATAGATGCACCAAGGAGTGATGCAACACAGCAATACAAAGCGACTACTCCCTGATGAAATCTCATTTACTAATAATGAGAATCTAACTTGAGAAGAACTCGCACTTTAATGAATGAATATATTAATCGAATGAGAGCAAGGAATGGTAATATATACACAATGGAGGGAGAGAGACAAAACCTTTCAATATCATTATGTCGGCCTCAAAGAAGAGGTAAGACTTTACAAACAATAAGTCGGCCTTTATAGAGAATCGCGCCTCCAAGAATAATCGTGCCTCTTCTCAATAAACAAATATTAATTTATATTTAGTAAGTGACGTGTCCTAATCGAGAATTCGTTCTTCACCAATTAAATAGCCGATAGGCTATAATTTAATTGCTTTGATTTGAACTGGAAGATGCAACCGACGCTGTCCAATAAACATCGACAGATTAGGCCTGGTTGGGCAATCTTTTGCATAGTGACCAAACTTGTCACAACGAAAACATTGGACTTTAGAGAGGTCCCACTTCTTCTTGAATGCGGGAGCACCATCAGCTCCTTTATCTCTATTCCTCTTGAAATATCCTTTCTTTCCACCTTTCCCTTTCTTCTTCGAGGATTGAGTGGAAAGAACATGAATGTCTTCATTTGTATAGCTTCGACCAATACCTCTCAGAGCCAACCTAGACTCTTCTTTTATACAATCTGCCCACAAACGATCAAACTTGGGGAAGTTTTGATCTTGGACTGATTCCTTAAATGTAAGACTCCCAAGATGAAGGAAGACCATTAAGGGCAAGCATGGTCAAATCTTTGTCGTCAGCCACATGGCCAATTGTTGAGAGTTGATCTCTCAAATCCGAAATCCTCATGAAGTAGGCCATCGCTGATTCTTCTTTTGCCATCTTCATATGGTGTAGTTGTTGCTTCAGTGCAAGTGCTTGGCTGGTATTGTTGATTTTGTACATTTCTTCCAATGTTTTGAACATGTCTCTTGCCGTCTTCAACTTAAAGACAATAGGAACGATATGATCCTTGACGGAATCAACCAACATTTTCTTTGCCTTGATATTTTTTTTCCTCCACTGCAACTTCTCTTCTTCCTCCTCAGGTTCAGGAACTTTGGTCTCCACAAACTCAGCTAAGTCATTCTCTTGCAAGGTAAGCATGATCTTGAACCTCCATGATGTATAGTTGGATGCTCTCTCGAGTCTATCCTCAAGCTTAAGACTGATCACCATCTTGACGAAGAGATAGAAGTAAACAACAATGAGAAAGAGAGTAAAGAGTATCGCTGTAATAACAATCTGATCAAGATCTTTTTCAAACCTGGCTCTGATACCATGTTAGTTTTATGATCAGATTAATAGCACAGAAAATTAATTCATATTCAACACAATAACACAACAGATACCTTGGGAAAACCCTCCTCTTGAGGGAGAAAAACCCAACAACAATATATCACATATATATTGAAATGTCAACACAATTGTCTCCTTTACAAAGGCTGATATGAAGGCCAAACAATAGCACCACAAACTGATGCAAACACAGCAACACAATGATGCAATATGCTAAAGATAAGACTCAACCTTCCATAGAAATTCAACTGCTCTTCGACAAAAATTGCTTTCTCCCTTAGATGATTCGCACTTCACTCCAAAAGAATAATATAGGACTAAATAATGAATATTGATGATGAACAATGAGAATGCCATCAAATATATATACAAACTAGAGGAGAGGACATGGCTCTACAAAGCACCATGTCAGCCAGCATCTCATCTTAACAAGAAGACGTCTCTCTTGAAATTTGCGCCTCTTTGTATGAAGGTCGGCCTTGATAGAAAATCGTGCCTCTTCATTATAATTTGTTTGCTTAACAAATAGATGTGTCTTTACAAAAATCATGCCTCTTGAGTCTTAATAAATTAAATAGCCTGGGTCTATAATTTAATTTATTGCAAACAAGGAGATCGCTGGAAGCATAGTTGAAAAACTTGCCAATTGCAAAAACTTGCCAAGCCTGGAAAATACGGTACGGAAAAAACTCGGCAAAAATTCGGAAAAAACTCGGCAACTTAAAAAATTGCTTAAACTTCATTAAAAACACATTTTTTTTGCAAAATTCAAAGATAAGATGCATCTAATGAGTCAATAAAATGAGTACATAGAAGAAACAAGCTGAGTCTAGTTATATTTGATTGATTTGAAAGAAAATTAGATACAAAATCGCATCCCCATGTGGAATGCTCAATACGTTGATACTGATAGTTTGAAACAAAATGAAAATAGCAAATAGTTTTTGTAAAACTGAAAGTAAATACAACATTAATATATTTCAGCGTTTACAAATTCACATCTTCCTCTTCCCATGTCTAGTACTTCTCACTACGGGAGAGGGTGTAGTCGTAGGCATCTGCTGTGGCTGCTCAACCTCCATCCTGGATGTAGAGGCTACTGCTGGTGGCTCTGGCACTACCAATGACTCCTCCTCAGGATCATCCTCAATGTCATCCAATGAGAATGCAAATCCACCCCCCTCCTCCATTGCCTGTCGCTCAAAGTCATAGATCTCATCCTCGGAAAACAATGAAGGTTGCTCATCTCGCCCTATCCAATCATTGTATGGATCTATCTCATCCAAATCAATTGGATCATCTGATATTTCCTTAACCTGTTTTTTGCGCAGCCGAAGATTATATTGCACATATACAAGGTCATTCAAGCGTTTTTGAGCTAGTTTGTTCCTTTTCTTTGTGTGGATGGCCTCAAACAAACTCCAATTGCGCTCACAATTGGATGAACTACAAGGCTGCGATAAGACATGGAGGGCAAATTGTTGGAGATGTGGGGTATTTCCACCCCAATTTGACCACCAAACATCTACAAAAAACAAATTAAGAGTTACAAGAGAACTTAGAAACTTAGAAAGGAAAGTCAGAACTCAAAAGTTGAAAACATATTTTATCAAATATCAATATTTGTAACTTGTAAATTTCAAATTTTATACTTGGTGGCTGATTGTGTATTGCTCTCTTTGCTAGCTCTAAAGAGAAGAGTGCACCCCTTTTTTCTCTATAACTTTGGATTTCATTAACAATGAGGTCTCCCGCGTCAAGATCAGGTGACATCCTTTGAATGCACTTCATGAGGCCCTCCATAACCTCTCCAGTAGGATCTGAGTAGGTGCTTGAATGGAAGAAATTAGGGTTCAAGAAGTACCCTGCTGCATGGAGGGGTTGGTGGAGTTGATGGTTCCACCTCTTGTCAATAATCTCCCAAATGGGATCAAATTTGACGCTGCCCCCTTTATAATAATTTCTTATAGCCTCCATGGCCTCATAAAGATATCCCATTGGGATTTTATCCCCATCCACCAAGCGGAGCACTCTAACCAAGGGCTCTGACACCTACAAATTACAATATAAAAATGCAAAAAGATTAGAGTTTCAAATTTACAATGAAAGACATTAAAAAATTTATTCAATTTGAATTCAAATTCAAAGTTTTGAAATTGAAGTTACCTTCACAATCTTTGCTGCCCTTTGTGCAAATTGGGTATCAAACACAATTTTTGACACCTTATCTCCTTCCGGCTTCTTCGAATAGGTTGAGTCCATCCATGGTTGACTCACAAACATTTGTTTTAAAGAAGTCAAAGAACTAAGAATGCTTTGCAACGTTAAGAAAATCGTTGCAAACCTTGTGACACCTGGCCTCACCAATTCTTTCCCATGGGTGTGCTCCCTCATCAAGCGAAGAACCCAAGGGTGATTGTAGATATATTTAGTGATCCTCCTCGCGTCCTCTACAACTGGTGTGACCCAATCTAGTTTTCCTATGTCCTCCAAAAGAAGGTCAAGGACATGGGCTGCACATGGTGTCCAAAAAATTGAGGGGTGTCTATCTTGGAGGAGTCTTCCTGCTGCCACATATGCTGCTGCATTATCAGTTATGATTTGCACAACATTTGCAATCCCCACCTCCATGCAAACTTCCTCCAACATCTTAGCCAAATTTTCTGCACTTTTTACAATGTGGGAGGCATCAATTGATTTTAAGAACACCACCTCTTCTTTGCATGCAACCAAGAAATTAATGATGGTACGGTTTTTTCCATCCGTCCACCCATCAGAAAGAATAGAGCAGCCATATTTTTGCCATTTTTCTTTTTGCTCCTCTACTGCTGCCCTTGCCCTTTCAGTTGCATTAGCAAGCAACCTACAAGTACAAAGTGAAATTAAGTACACAATTTTAATTTGTAAACAAAAAAAATAGCTTAAATTCATCATAAATTAAACTTAAAAAACATAAATTAAAGAACATAAACTAACCTCCCACTCAAGTCCGTGCGAGAAGGCGCCTTGTAGCCTTTTCCTGCAACTGTCAATGCGGTGACCAAATTCTGCCAGTAAGGAGAACTCGCCACATTGAAAGGGATATTGTTAAAATACCAAAAATTTGCACAAGCAATGTCTGCTTGCTCATGCACCTCCCTATTCCATCCAGTCGCCTCTAAGGAAGGCTGTGCACTAGGTGTGTTTCTAGGCACAAAATAACTATCCAACCGTGTAGGTCCTACAGTTGCCTCTGCCCTTGGTGCTCTACTAGAGGAAGATGAAGGGATGGAGGCCGAGGTGCTAACGGATTGCCTTGACCTTCGCACACGTGTGCCACGAAGAGAACTCACTATCTCCTTAGTAACATCATAATCATCATTTGACTGAATTGGAGCACCTTGAGAAGAGGCAATGGTTGCTTGCATTGCTGCTCTTGCCTTCTCTCTTTGCACTTTTTTTTCTTCTGCAGCTGAAAGTATGGCATTCATATGTCTTTTTATTTCTTCTGTTGTTTCAGGACATTCCTTAGCATCACGTTGAGGGATGCCTGCAAGGTGGTACTTGAGGCGATTGATGCCTCCACGATATATTTTTTTACATGGAATGCAATATACTCTGCCAGGTATGGGTCCTAGATAAGCATACTTCCAGGCAGGATCTCTAGCTCCTGGAGAACGTGTGCCTACAAATCCTGCAGGCACGATGGGGCAGAACCTGAGGCAGAAGCGGGTTCAGAAGCCATTATCAATTAATTATTAACCTACACAAAGTGAAAGTCAAAGCACAACTAATTAGTTTTTGATAGAAAATTTAAAAACAAGCTAAATTAGATTAAATCAAAAGAGATTACTTTAAGTTTAAATTACTAAAAACCTATCACTAGATTCTAAACATTTTCATAACAAAAAAATTGGATTTTAAAAAAAAAATAATAACTAGGGTTTCAAAAAAATATGAAAAAATGTAAAAATCTGAAAATTACTTCAAACTAGTAAAAAATTAAGCTAATCTAAAAGATTGTAAGCATGTTATTCAACAAAAAAGAGGATTCAAAACAAAAAAAAAAACTAGGGTTTTAAGAAAATTTAATAAAAATGAAAAAATCAGCAAAATATGTAAAAAAATAAGAAAAATTCATAAAAAAATCTTGTTTTCAAAATCTAAATCTTGTTTTGATGAATCTAAATGCATTTAAATCATTTTCACACTACATTTAGATGATTTTTAAACATAGAACCAACAAGAATGAAGAATTTTTTTTAAAAAAATAAAGAATAAAAAAAATGAGAAACCCTCCCTGGAAATCCAATTTGCCTTCTAAATTCGATGTAAATGCCCTTCAAATCTTGTCTTTTGGATGCAAAATTGCTGCAAATGAGTGCACAATGCCTTGGAGAGGTTTTTTGCTGAGTGTGAGAAGAGAATGAATGAAAAAAAGCAACTTAAAATTGCTTTTTAGCGGTTGCTTGGGTGTGTGCATAGTCGCATGGATTTTTCTCAAAAACTCGCCGTACTTTTTGGAAAAACTCACCAAAAGTACAACGAGTTTTCCAGGCGTACAATTGCCTGGAAAACTCATTGAGTTTTTGGCGAGTCTTGCATCTATGGCTGGAAGAATACTTCTGACGTTGCTTAATAAACATCAACACCAACAAACGCCATTGCTGGTCTTTGGTAACACACAACAAAAATGTTCTGTCAAGCCGTCGCTTGTACAAAATGTTATTTATAATCACATAATTCTGCGCTTTCAACTTTAGCGTTCTTTTCTGTTACTTATTCAAAAAAAGCAGAATAGACCCACTAGGGAAAAACTGGTCGTTTTGTTATTCTGATTGTACTAGCCTGATGAGGAAGTATTTTTGACCAATCAAAATCAGTTTGAACCCTAGAAGCCAAACTTTCTATTTTTAGAAAATTTTGCTAGCATTCGTTTCAAAAGAAACCTAGAAAACGTTCCTAGTTTTAGAAAGTTTCAAAAAATAGAAATTTTCTTAAAAAGCAGGGTTGAAAAACTGAGATCTGGGTTTTGTAGACTTGGTCGCTCTAAGCAGACCTAGGTCGTCAGATTTTGAAAATTTCGAGATTTTGACCCTCATGCAAGACATGCAAACCCCAATTTTGACTTTTTTTTTGACAGTTTTGATAAGACTTTTACTCATTTCTTCAAAATGCCTAAGTGTAAATTTTTTTTTAATTTGGGGTACAACATAACCTATTAACAAACTATAACAAACCTAATTATTGTATGCATAATCATTTTATGTTTCTAACAGGGCAATGCATATACTACAAAATTCTTGGATTATTTTGTAACTAGTTTATAACTGTAAGTGTAAAATTTGCAAATATATTATAATTGATTCTGGAATATGGAATTGGATACCACTAAAGCCATTAGGTCATCTGGAAAAAAAAGAAATATATTAGTTGGATCCTATGGAATAATTCATTTTGCAATGACTTTTCTTTTTTCCAATTTTCTTGCCTGTTGAACTTGTGGGTACATTGCGACTAATTCAAATAACTTTTTGTGCAAATCCTTAAAACTCAAAATTCTCATGTCTGTGAAGATGATGAACTTTATTATGTCAAATCAGCATCTCACAGTCCTATATTTGATGTGTAAATTTGAGGTTTCTTTACATGCATTAGAAGTCAAATTCTGCATTGGGAGCATGCTGTTTGTCCATGCATCTAATGTGTGTAAGATGGCCAAGATTTATGCATTGAGATAATTCAGAGTTTCATTGTGGTTTTGTAAAATGGGAAACAAGTAAAGATCCCTGCTGGGTAGGGAATGCACCAACAATGTGCTGAATTTGCAATGTTGATCCTTTTCGTTTTAGTTTTTGGGGGTTTTATGCATTATTCCTTTAAAATTTAGTGGTTTGGTTTTATGCACCGATTGGAGCAGGTTGTCCAGTCTTGAAAAAAGGGACATCCCCTTAAAGTCTTCAGGTACCAGGGACATCACCCTGACTCCTGGGAACTACTTTAAAGTTAAATTTCCATGAAACTGCCAGTAAATTGCCAGCAAATGTCAAGAGATGGAAGGATTCTTTTAGCACAGTTCCTTGATGCTACTTGTTCATATATGTGCTTCCCATATTGAATCCACATGCTTGTCTTTGAGAGTTGTAATAGGGGGATGAAGATATATTTCAACATCAGTTGTAAATGTCTAATGACCTGACTGAAACTATTTTTCTTGGGGTATATGATTAAGAGAAGTTCCTAAAGCCTTTAATCTTACAAACACTGCAAACTTGAACCACGATAAACTCTTAGAGAATTATTATAGGGTTGATCAGACTGGTGAAGTTACAAGGAAAGAATGCTTGCAAGTAACCATCTACGTCAGTTTTATTTGTGAGTATTGGACTGATGAATCATGAACATTTTGTGATCATTGAAGAGATATACATAAGAGAGCATCCCTGGAGATGTGGAAGACATGGCTGCTGCATGATCAATGACTTATTAGTTATTTCTCGTCCATTGTCAAGTTTATGATAATCTTGGAGGCAGTTTGGAATTTCCAATTTTGTAAATATATACATGTAAATTCAGTATTGGTTTAATGCAACTTCTAAATATGCATGTTTTTCTCCGCAGGAATGGACGATTTCTCCTTCGTTCTTCTAGGAATCTTATGTTGTCATCTGCAGTTACAGAATGTGAAGATGCATTGAATCAGGGCAGTTTGACACCTGCAGAAGTGTTTATCAGCCTCCGTAACAAGAGTATTTTGTATCTTTTTGCATCTGTTGGAAGATTCTTGGGCCTAAAGGTAAGTTAAAAGCTTGCAATATAAACATTTAGAGATCCTATTTGGGTTAAAGGCAGTGCTGAAGTTTGCTTGTGAAGACTGTTATGTAGCACAATCTTTTCTAGTTTCTCTGTTTCATCAAGAAATCTAATTACTGGTTGTTGGGTCAATAACTGATGTGTGTTCAATCTAATTATGTTCTGCTTGTTTTTAATGTTTTGAATTCTCATAATTTTTCTTCCAGCTCGTACTCAATAAGTTTGTTCATTTATGTTGAGGCTAGCCTTTTAATTCTCTCGCTTTTGCAGTTTCTGTGTTTTGATTGAGTGGGTACAAGCTTCTTATTCTTGTGTGTAATAAGGTCCTTGCTATGTCTTTCAAGATCTTTTCTGCCCTCTCAATTTTCAGTTTTCCTTTATTTGAGTAGTCTAGGCTATTGCTATAAGGAACATTATCTGTCTTTGCTCTTAGACATAGCTGACTCTTTGCCTAGAAAGACTGCTGGAAAGTACCAATCAGCCTCAGAACAGTAACCAAACATGCATATATTAAGCATTTGTTTTCTTTGCTGACACAAAGGCACAGAGAAAGAAAATTCATGGAATTATTGGGCTTCAGAGAAGAGGAACTCCAAAATATAACATGATTGGGCTTCCCCCTTCATTGGCATTACTCTCAATCTCTTTGGGAAAACACAGGAATGGCTCTGTTTGGCCAGGAGAATGCAGCTAATGGAAGCACTTCTGCAAGCTGTACCAGTTACCTGTTGATTCCTGCTGCTGCCACAGCATCTGAAGATGGACATTTTTTAATAGTGAAGTAACTCTTACTAGTAATAAATAGAAAAAGATAGAAAAGAGACGGATAGAATACATGTAACTGTTGCTATAAGTCAAAACTTTTTCAAGAAGATAGTATAAAAAAGTTAATGAAAAATTTGATTAATACTGTCAGCTACATATGTTTGTATGATAATAATTTCTTTATTATTCATTACATAAATAACATGAAAGATTACAATTGTGGTAAGAGATAGTTAAATTATTGATTGTACAGATTCCTACAGAAAATATATTGAGTTTGCAAAACAACCTGTGCTCATATGAAACCCATGACTTGCAAAGATCTCTCTCTCTCTCTCTTTCTGTCTCCCTCTCTTTCTATATATAGAAGCCCCTGCTTGTGGGGGTTTGCAGATTAAACTGCAAGGAGAAGACTGACAGGTCAAAAATAAAATGGTATCCACCTGTAAAAAACAACTCAATTTTGACAGAGCTTCCTGAGGTAACCTTGGGTTATCCAGTGCTGGTTGTATAATCAAGGATGATAGCAGCGGGCTTATTGGTTCAATCTCCGAAAAACAATGAATCTGAGTTCCAGGCACTCCTAACTGGTTTAAAAAGTGTGTGGAAGTAAATGCATAAGCAACATTGTTATTGAGGGTGACTCTTTGATCACTATTAATGTGTTGCTTAAGAGACACTTCTAATTGGAAACTTGTTAACATTCTATTACAAATTTGGCTGATTTTGGATAAAAAATACAATTACTCAATCCAACATTTCTACAGGGAAGAAAATAAAATGGCAGACATGTTAGCAAATTACACAATCGACCAGGCCGAAGAAATCATCATGGTGGACAGCTCACACATGTGGATTAGTATCAATTTGCAGAAATAACCTGCAATATTTTATCAGTACATCATGATTTGAACTGTTGAATTTGGAAGTAACCTATCACACGAGGAAAATCCTAAAAGGATAGGGAAAAAATCATAATGCCAGATTTAAAAGGGCAGTTTTCTTTCCTCCCCCTCAATGTAAATATGGCTTGCAGAATACCATTATTGAATCTTTGCAATTGCAGAAACTTATCTGTTTCCAAGCTGTTGGGGCAGATTTTCTGTATTGGCTAGTTGCATGCGCTTGAATCAATTCAAGTGGTCATTGGAAACAATGTATTGAATAAGCAGGAAGTGCATATGCACAACCAATTTTTCATAGAAATTCTCCTGTCCTATACCATTGATATCTTTAGAGATAATATCTTTGCCCAAATAATAGCAGCTAACTACATTTCAACGGACATACAGAAGTAAGACCCTCACAGCCATTGAGGAGTATGACTTATCAAAAGCAATGATGACATTGTTGGAGTCTTACCAATTAAAACGCTGGAAGAAAACATTGAAATGGCGGAAAAACTGCTAAGAAGAGGACTCATTTCATGCTCCCTTGGTGATTTATGGATGCACTTGGAGAAGAATGTGTTGGTACTAACTAAAAGGATCAGAACAGTCAATTAGGGAGCTGACAGAAGGTTTTCTATATATTACACACAATGATATAAGAGGAGGATTCAGCTCCAATGATAATGAGTAGGAAGATTAAAAGTCATTGATGTATTTAAACTTTTAAATTCTGGTGAGCCTGCGTGCTCTATACCATTTTGGTTTGTGTGCTAAGATCGAAAAGCTTGGAAGCTCCACTTCCAAGGGTTAGACCTGTTAATGGTACTATTGTAAATTTTCTTCATCAATTCATGGGAGCTGTCCCTAAAGCAGCAATTTGCATACACACACACACACACACACACATACTTGTAGGATATGATTAGAAACCTCTAATTTGTAAATAAGAAAATCCTAATACCTAATTGGATGTACGATTCTTGATCAGAAATTAGCAAACCTTAATTATAAATTATCTATGCTCCCCCCGAGTTTCCGGGACGGGGACGGTAGGGGATGGCGAGACGTGTTTCCGGTATGGGGGTACTTTTTGGCCATTTTTTAGGGGACGACAGAGGACACTTATTAAAAAAATAAGGAGATTTTTAAAATATAAGGAAATTTTAAATATTCATATGATAACATCGATAAAGCATTCATCATAGACATTATAGAACCTTTGTGAGCATGGGCAATAGAATAGGAATTATATACATATGAGCATGAGTTAATAAAGACATGGCTGACTTGTGTGTATATTCAAGTGAGAGATTTATTATTAAATTTTTTCTGAAGCCTTCAAGATTGCATGTTTTGTTGTCAAACTCATTATCAAAGAGGAATGATTAAGTAAAAAGATTACTGGTTATGTTCCAATTGTCTATGCAAATACATGGGATACTTCATGGTAATAGATGGGATTGTTCTATGAGTTGTCTATGCAAATACATTTTTGCATTATGAAAATGGCATTTCCTACCAAGTATGACTTAACATGTTTTCAGCAGTATAATGACTATAGCATGCCAACTTTGTCTATGACTGTCCTTGTATACTAAACAAGCTGTTCAATGCATTAAAAAATATAATCTTTGATTGTGGCATTGATTGTGAAGATGTAGAGAATTGCAACAAGGGATATGTATTTTGTAGATTTTGTGATCATGGTTCATCATTGGTCTATTACTTGGTTAGACTTATATTTTGATGGGGGTTTGGGGGCAATGCCCCCAATGGGGTTGAGGGGAAGCGCCCTTGCCACCAAGCGCAAATTAACACTTCCAAAACTACACAAACCTTCGTGGTGCACATCATTATCATATTTTTGTAAATCCTGGATGGGCATGTCATGAACCAAACAAGCATTGAAAGGTTTTAAGTTTTTTTTTTAAGTAACTAAAATGCCCTTGGGTATGTTAGGGGGTGACTAGGCGTCCTCAGGACAGATGGGGGACGCTCGGAAATTCCATGGCCATCCTGAGGATGACAAGCCATCCCCTAACGTACCTTGGGAATTTTTTGACGTCTTGGGGATGTTTCCTAAATTTTAACAGGAAAGGGGATAGGTAGGGGGTGTTTCCTAGGAGTCCCCGCGTACTTGAATTGTCCCCTATAGGGGACAGGGGTAAAAAGCCAGGGGATGCGTCCTGGGGGAGCGTTGTAAATTATTAAACCTTTTTTGGATCATTTTTTCACAACACAAAGTTCAAGATTTGTAGTGTTTTGATTGGGGATTTGTGAAGCCATAATTTAGCAATCTTCAATTTAGAAATTAGAAAATCATAATGTAGAAACTAGGAAGCTCTAATGCTTAAATTGGGTATTAGGGTTTGCTAATTAGTTATGAGAGTTTTGTTTAGAAATTTGGAAACCCTAATTAAACAAACATTACTTTTTGTCTTTTTTTTTTTTCAATTTAAAAATCTAGGATTTGTAAGGTTTTACTATGAAATTAGGTAAATTATCTCATTTAGGAGGCCCTTATTTAGAAATCTGGAAATTCTAACTTTAATAGTTTAAGTTTTGGAAAGTTAATACTCTAATATTGCATTAGAGTTTGCTAATTGGATATAAAGTTTTTAATCAAAAATTAGGAAATCTTGTTTAACAAATGGTAATTTAGAAAATAACATACCTTATTTAAGAGAATAGTAAATTTAAGTTTATAATTTAGCAAACCCTAATGTTGAAATTTGAACCTTTATAGCCTAATGCTTGGCAGAATGTAGCCAACCCTAATAACCAGAATCTATTTTTTTTTAGAAACTAGCATAGTTCCATTACAATATGGTTCTAATAATGTGCCAGATGTTATTCTAAAGATTTTGAGATGCCATTCCCTATGTAATTACACATATATTGTGGTGTGATAGATACCTTGAGTTTTTTGGATTTCTCTTGACCTATATTAGACCAATGTGGAGATGTTAAAAGAATTGCTCTATCAAGGTACATAGATCTTGTTCTTGTAAAAATATATCTGCACCACAACATCTAGAAGAAAATCACTTGAAGAGACTTGCAATGAAGGTCAATTTATCTTTATGTTTGGGTGATTATTTGAACAATAATAGTGAAAAACTGAAAGGTAGATAACCAATCCATGACAATAGAGATTATTTGACATTTGTCCTAAGCTTGTGGATATGCATTGTTACAATATTGCCAATTATTTCATAAGTTTGCAAAGTCTAGGGTGCACATAAATGTGCTTTTGCAAGTCATAAAGTTAAAAAGCATAGTTGTGTCTCCAACCCCTTGGGATGCCTCAAAGACTAGGATGTGTTTGTCATACTAGAAACGGGTGCAAAGATCTTCCCAATTTTAGGAAATGTCTCACCATTGTTTCCTATTGGCTCTCACTTTAGAAGCCTTGATTCGCAAGGTCTCTACCCCAAAAAATTGCAAAAACTCAAAAAAGAAAAATAAAATCCCTAAAAGTGTATGTCATTTGTCATTTTTGTGGCAAACACGAGGGTAGCAAGATTTATCATTTTTGTTGTGGAATTTGTTTTTGTGAGTAGTGACCATTGGCTAACAACTAATGACCAGGTAACTAATTAACATTTTGTTTCAGTTTAACTTAGAAAATGCACCAAATGCCTCAATATTATGCACACCCACTTGTAAATAATGCATGGGTTAAAATAATCATATGAAATACATACATGTTAAGATTGTAGTTATATATATTTAATGCTATATTTTAAAATATATTCAATATATTTAGTGCAACTTAGAAAATGCACAAAATGCCTCAATATTATGCACATCCACTTGTAAATAATGCATGGGTTAAAATAATCATATGAAATACATACATGTTAAGATTGTATTTTGTTTTAGTGCAATTTAGAAAATGCACAAAATGCCTCAATATCATGCACATCCGCTTGTAAATAATGCATGGGTTAAAATAATCATATGAAATATATACATGTTAAGATTGTAGTTTTATATATTTAATGCTTATAAATATATAACTATATTTTTAAATATATTCAATATATATATATATATGTCTCTACCTATCTGCTTTTCTTTAAAGATGACATACCAATACCAGTACCCATCTCTCATATTAGTACCAAGAGCAATCTCCTAAGAACTATGGTTAAAAGAAACCATTCACTTTATCTCAATTAAAAGTGAATCATAAACATACTTTGGCAAGTATCTTTTGCTTGAATTTGTGGACATCACTTTTGTTATTTTAGGGTGTTAGAAATAAAAAGTTGATGAATACACACAAATCCTTGGCATAGTGTTAGCGAATTATCTGGGTTCTTGAGCGGGGGTTCAATGGTTGCCAACTACTATAGTAGGTAGGGGGGGTTCAATAGTAGGATCATAAGTATGTAGCATGCAATATAGCAAGGACAGTGCCCAAAAATGCCAACACTAGCAAAGTTGCAAATTAAAGTGCATAGACTAGAATAAAACAAAATAACATAAAGAGAGGGGACCTCTAGTCAAGTAAGAATATCCACATTAGTACAATAAATAGATAACATATTTGGAAATCCAAGCAAATATGTGAAAGATTAGTAGAGATTTGAAGCTAATGTGCTAGGAATTTTGAGTGATTGGAAAATTCAAAAAGAAGTTGTAGAAACGAAAGGTTATAGTTGTACAATTGTAGTCATCACTTGAGGTTTTATTGATGGTCTCTTTCAAACTGTTGAATGTTATAAGTTTGGTTGCATGTTGAGTTTACACTACACTATAGTGTGTTCATTTTTATAATATAACAATACGGTTACAAAATTCAATGCTCATCATATCATCTACGTAATAGAAATTTTACATGCTTTACATATTAAAATTTTGTACTCTATATAAAGCATAGGTGCAAAACACAAAGCACTCACAAAACTTTTGAGTGCTTGCGAGTCAAAACTTGTGCTAAGTAATTTGCCACATTTTTTGGTCTAAAACTTGTCAAAAAATTGTTAAAACTTGCTGAATGGGATCTAGAATCGTTTAAGCCGCCTAAAGTTAAAAACTTATAATGATTTTTGCATTTTAGGCATGCGAATACACGTTTTTTTGCATTTCAGGGGATGATTGGTGGTGACTTAGGGCATGTGATAGGTAGTGACTTAGGGCATGCGAATACACAAGTTTTCTTTGGATTTTATTTGTCACTTTTAAATGACTTTACATCGAAAATCCAAAATTTTCATTAGTCACTTTCAAACGATTATATTCCAAAAATTGTAGAAAATGCGAAAATGTAATATAAGTGACTTTAAAACGATTATATTCAAAGTTTGAAACAATTTTAAGAATATTTTTATAATGTTTGTTGAGTTCCTTTCTATGCAGGCTATAATTTTCACTATTAAATTTCCTTTGATTCCTTTCTATGGTGAAGCATGAAAGTGTCGAGTTTTCACAGTATTAATTCAAGTCTCCAGGTCTAACAATTTCAATTAAACAACTTACATGCTTGAATTTTTGCAATTGTAAAGTGTGAAAATTCAAGCCTACATGTTGTTTAAACTTGTGATATGAACAAAACTTCAATTAAATGACCTACAAGCATCCACATTTTTAAGTTTACTAAAATACTAACTATGTTATAAATGATAAATGTTATCCTTGCAGATTTGTAGTGGGAAGATTATGGTGCCATAATGCCTAATCTTCAAAAGCTTTCCATCCACATGTTATCACAACCTTGTAGTGCTTTTGGTTGTGAGTGCAATTGGAGTGTTTTTGAGGCCATTCACACAAAGAAGCACAATAGGTTGACTCAAAAAGCGCTTGAATGACCTTGTTTATGTGCACTACAACATTTGGTTGCATGAAAAAAAGGTACAAGGATAGGGTACACATGAAGCACTTGACCTTGATGACATTGGTCCATATTCAGATTGGATTACTGAGCTTGCAGAAGTTGATATGGATCCATTGTTAACTGACGATGAGTTAGCTGATTTGGAGAGGGAGGTAGGTGAATGGGAAGCAAATGTGGTAGAATATGAGGAGGCATAAGGTGAGGATGGTGAGCCATTAGGGGTGGGTTCATCACATACACAACTTGATCCTATCACTATGGATGAGGTACTTGTTGATGATATTGCAACTATACCATCCACTTTTGCAGCATCCACATAGTAACTCTTTTGAGCTTTAGTCATAGGCATAATTTATGATTTATAATTTTTATTGATATTGAAGCTTGAAGTTTATATGTACTTAGAGGTTGAACTAGTTTTTTGGTCTATGGTATGTATTAAACTTCAATTTTGATTTATATATGATGGAAATTAGTAATATTTTTTACAAATTTTGTAATATGTGTGTTTTTGAAGAATATTTTTTACTTTTTAATGTGTTTCAAATGTTCAATAAATTTGCTGAGTTATTGTGGGTTTTTCCCTGAGTTTTTGTCGAGCTCCAACTTTTTAAATTTTTTGGGCCTACAGAGTAATTATCGAGCCCAAGTTTTCCAATTATGATATAAAGTATCCTTTGCTCAAATTTGTGGACATCACTTTTGTTATTCAAGGGTGTAATTTTAAAAATAAATAAATATACATAGATCATCAAGATAGTGCTAATCAACAGAGTCGTAAGTACACAACATGCAGCATAGCAAGAGGAGTGCCCAAAACAACCAATTCCAACAAAGTTGCATGTTAAAGTGCATAAAATTGAATAAAATAAAGAAAAAACTTGGGACCTTTAGTCAAGTAAGAATATCCACGTTAGTAAATCAAATAGATAGTAGAGTTGGATGTCCTAGCAAATATATATGAAAGATCGGGAGAGATTTGAAGCTATTATGCAAGGAAAATTTTGATTGATTGCAAAACTCAAGAAGTGGCTGTAGAAGGTTATGGCTATACCACTGTAGTCATTACTAGAAGGAGAATCCATGATGATATCCTAGGCATTTCTAAGGGCATGCAAAAGAACACCTTCTACAAAGAAGCTACAATATAGGGACCTTTGTTTTACTATAGTAGAGTGTTGCAACAAAATTGGAGGGTTGATTGAACAATCATCTAATGAACATGGACAAAGCACATAACAAAAGCATGAGGAAGAAAACAAAGGAAATGAATGAAGCAAAATGGAATTTCAAAAGTAATAAAAGATTAGAACAAGTTCACCAATATGTGAAACCCTATGCTATGCTACCCAACTCTAAGGGATATGTGCAAAGACTCTACAACTACAATAAAGCTCAAAAGCTACTCAAAACTTAGATTCTCAATCTGCCAACCTTCTAACCCCTTCAAAATACCACAACTCCACTATGTATAGTGCATGCCACTTGCATTGCCAAGTAGGATGGAAGTTGGTCACTGTAATAAATGCATGGTCAAGAAATAGCTTGACTCGTAGGGTGTCAATTCATAGAGAACAATCCAAATTTTTGTCAATAAATTCAAAGTTACATTCTTTTGAACTTCTACAACTAACATACCATCACAAGATTTGATTGTGCCATCTGAAAGTTTGATGGAATGACCAACTAGTTGACATCTGACATCAACTAATTTTGGGAAAAATGCACACTAGGGAACATGATGCACAATTCAACCATTGGAGGGTCTTTAGCACAACCAAACTTGTGTTTGACAAACATGCATGGGGATAGGCCAATAGATAGCAACATGTGTAGGGGCACAAAAAGTTGCCCAACACCACATTGCACATGTAGTTAAGCCAATGCATGACAAACTACCACAACATAGGATGCATACAAGTTAATCCTATGTGCAAGAACTAAACAATTATTTTTGGGTGGTGCAAGATTGCCTTGACCCAAGGATGCTCATGCATCAAACACCCTTGGTAAAAGTATTGTGATCTCAATGCGCATGTAGTTAAGCCAATGCACGACAGACTACCACAACATAGGGCACATATAAATTAAGCCTGTGCACAAGAACTAAACAACTATTTTTGGGGGGTGGAAGATTGTGTTGACCCAAGGATGCTCATGCATTAGACTCCCTTGGTAAAAGTATTGTGTAGATAACTAATTCAGCCATCCAACTTGGCTTACTTTAGCTTTTGAAATCCACAAGTAATCTTTAGGCCCTTTACCCTTTAGCCAATAAGATATATTCCTTGTACTTTCTTTGTCAAGTCATTTTGGTTATGCACATATTTGAGATTTTTGTGATTTCCTCTATTAGCTTTTCTAGTATCTCCTTTTTCCAATTATGCCCTTCCATTGACTACTTGAATCCTCAAGTGCATGGTAGGAATATAGATTAGACATTAAATATTGGTGAGATATCCAATCTCTTTGTCAACTTGATCTTCTTGGGCTTTAACTTGATATATGTTTCTTTGGGGAACTTCTCTCTCTTTTCTTAGATTCGCCATGACTCACATCCTTTGAGTAAGCTTGCCTCTTCAATGCAACTTATACATTGCACCACTCTATTTGTTTCTTGATATGCGCATGAATCTCCATGTGTTGTGTGAAGTGCTTTGCTTTTGCATTCATGATCCTTCCCTTGGCTTCTACTCCCGATATATTTATGACACCTCACTAGGATGCCCCTTACAACACTAACATAGGCTTCTTTCCTACTAGACATCTGAGTAGAAAGACTTTGATTGACAACTTCTATTTGCCCATTTGTTTGTGTATGATGTGTAGAGGTATAATTGAGTTGTATACCTAGCTTCATCCCATAGGGTACACAAGAAATAGTTGAGGAACTTGGTGTCACAATCTAACATGATGTTGCATGGCAATCCATGCTATTGAACTATCTCCTTGAAGAACAAATCAACTATCCTAGATGTGTTAGTAGACATTTGACAAGGAATGAAAACCATTTTAGAAAATATAACCACCACTATGAAGATAGTCATTTCCCTCTAAGTGTGTGGCAATCCAAGGACAAAATCCATGGATAGTTCCTCCCACAGTCTATTTGGTGTATGCAATGGCATACACAACCCAATATTTTGCATTTTTCCTTTTGCTATTCGGTAGATATTGCACTCCCCCACAAATCTATGCACATTTCTACATAAACTTGGCTAGTGATACCCCCAACATGGCCTATGTCTTGGCTATACCAAAGTGGCCTTTGAGTCTACATCCATGCAACTCTTTGATGAGGTTTTCCCTCATTGAACTCTATACTATGCACAACTATTACCTTTTGAACATGCATCCCTCTTGTGTAAAGTACTCGTATGGGCTCCTATCTTCATCCTAGGGCTCTATGCATGTGCATCATACATCTACAAGATCCGGATTTGCACCATACAAATAGTTCAACACCTTCATGCCACTATTTTAATTGTCATTTCAAACAATAACGCATGCCTCATGCTTAAGGTGTTTGCAACCTTGTTGATCTTGCCTATGTGGTGCTTCAACACAAAAGAGTAACCTTGTTGATATTCTATCCACCTCGTGTGCCTTTAGTTGAGCTTTGCTTGATTGTTGAACTTTGGCACTTGGTGGTTTGTGTCCAATACAAACTCCTTTGGCAACAACTAATGCCTCCACTTACGCAAAGCTTGCACTATGATGTAGAATAATTGGTTGTAGACAAAATTTGCCACCTAGCCTCTTTCAACTTTGAAATACGTGATTGGTCCACCCTTCTGAATCAAAACAACAATGATTATTCTATTAGCATCGTAGTTGACTTGGAACACTTTTCCAAAGTTTAAAAGTGTGAGTACAAGCTGCTTTGTCACTTTCTTCTTCAAGAGTGTGAAACTTTGGTAGTAGTCAAACTTGTCCTTTTGCATTCAATGCATCAAGGGTGGAAAATTGCCACTAAAGTTCCTGATGATCTCTAGGTGGAAGCTTGCCAACCCATGGACAATTCTAGCTTTCATTGCACTTCTTGATTTGGGCCACTCAAAAATTGCATGGACCTTCTCAAGATCCATTCATAAACCACCTTGAGATATCATGAATCCCAAGTATGCCATTCTTCCTTCATGAAGCTGCACTTCTTTAGAGTTATGCACATGTATTCTCTGCTTAGCTAACACTTGCTATAGGTGTACAAGATGCTCCTCCCTTATCTTGCTAACACCAAAATGCCATCAAGATAAAAGACTACAAATTTGTCAAGAAACGGCTTCAAAACCTCCCTCATTAGTTGCATGAACATGCTTGGAGTGTTTGTTAGCCTTAATAACATCACCATCCATTCATACAAGCCTTCATTTGTTCTATATGCGATATTCAATTCATCTCTTTTCTTGATCTTGATTTGATGGTGCCTACTTTTGAGGTCCATCTTGGAGAAATGGCAAACTACACTCGAGCAATTTATCAAGTCATCCATGTGCGACAATGGAAACTTGTACTTGACGGTGATCTTATTGATTGTGTGGGAATTTGTTCATGTCCTCTACTCTTCATCTTTCTTTGATGTAGGTACTTATAGGCACTGACCAAGGACTCAAGTTCTCCCTTGTCAAACCTCATTCTAACAATTCTTCATACTACTTGTTTAACTCCACATTCATGTTAGGACTTGTCCTATGGGGGTACCTTGTTTGGCAAATTGGAATCTAGAATAAGATCCATGCAATGCAAGATGTTGTGCATCAACAACAATTTGTTTGGCATTCCTTCACTAATCACATTAGCAAATTCTTGAGTAGTCCAATGACTTTTGGGTTGTCAAAGTTGTGCGACTCTATCTACTCTTGCATGAGCTTAACTAGTGGTGCATAGCAGTCCTACAAGTCTCCACCTCTTTGAGAAACTCTTTTTTTGATAACAACACCTTGCCCTTTTGTACGGACTCCTCTTTGTACTTCATGGGAAGTAATTCAAATTTCTCCCATCCTTCTTGATGGTGGAGGTGTTATTACAGTTGCACCCATCATGAATAGTGCATCAGTTATATTGCCATGACCTTGCCAATTACATGTGATAGGCATCCATTGGGATCATGTCACACCATATCTACTCTACATATCCTCTAATGCAAAATGCAACTTGATATTGCTCTGCCACTATGAGTTGTTCCTTCAGCAACTAAGTGACCTTGTATGGTGTGGGGTGTGTGACAGTCTTTGACATCAATTTTTGCACCATCTTCATGGATGCTAAGTTGTTGGTGCTGCGCCTATCAATGTTCAACATGAAATACTTTCTTCTTGACTTGCATTTAGTTTGGAATGAGCTCTTCCTCAATCAGAACTTATCATCTCTGCATGTGGGTTTCATTAGAACCTTGCATCATTAGGTTCTCTCTAGCCTTGTGGCTAGTGCTTTTTCTTTGCTACTTGATGAACTTGCCTCCGTAGCCTATGCCACATGCACACCCTTCTTTACACGACCTTGCTCCTGTGCAGTGTCTGGACACTCAAACATGTGGTGACTTGCTTGCTCACATCTAGAGCAAGTCTTATTGAAGCCTTTCCATGACTTTGTCTTCTATCTCAACTCGGTCAAAGACCTGCTCGCACTTCAAACTTGTCACGATGCCACTAGTTTCTATGCTTTCTTTGTGTGTAAAGGTATGTCTTCCTATGCTCTGTTTGCTCTTCCTGTCCTTACCACTGTTGCATGCACTTTGTTGTCTAACAGACATCTCCACCTTGAGTGTGAACTTGTAGGCCTCTTGGACAGACACAGTGATTAGAAAGCACATCTCTTGCTAAAAGGAGATGCACAATCCATTCATACCTTGACACTTTCTTAGTGTCATCTTCCACATGACCAGCATGAATCCACCTATGTGGCTGTGTACTTGACTCTCTTCCAGTCCTTGATGTCTTCAAACTCTAAGTATCTCTCTATCTAAGTGATCTAGTCAATCAACTCTTTCTGGATTTAAGTTTCCTATGTAGAATGGGAGATCAATTCTTGGCTTGTTGCTGACCTTTAGCAAGGCAATAGCAAATGTTTCTTCTGAAATATACCGAGCCAACTTTTTCGTTTTTCAAATAACAGATTACAACATTCAAGCCAGTGCACTCGTTAAGGTTAGAAGGATAAACCGAAACGTGCAAGAAAGTAAACTTAAGATACAGAAGGGAACTCAACGTCAAGTATGTGCTACCCAATCCAAGGTGGAGTGAGGGGCGACCATATGACGGAGTGATTACAGAACGTAAAGCTTGAAATGAAATGCTGAATAATGAAACTACTCAACACCCAGAATGTGCTTGCTCACCCAGAATGGGAAGTAGCTACCATAGGGCGGAGTTATATTATTTCAAACTAAGACTGAAAGCAAACTTGAAGGAAATGCTGAATACTGAATCTACTCTACACCCAGAATGTGCTTGCTGACCCAAGACGGGAGAGTAGCGACCATAGGGTGGAGATCTAACAATTACAACTTCAAATGAAATTGAGCAATACCAATTCAAAGCAACAAGCTGGAGAATGACTGCCAGTACTACTGGTCAGTTTACAATAAAATATCATATGCCTGTCAAGATGTTAGAACTGGATCTATTGATTCATACAACACAATAAAATCTCTTCTTGGCTGAGTTCAATAAGCCATAAGAAATCATTACAACTTTGACAATAAACAATCTGTTTTTCTGTTTTCTTCAAATCAGTAATTGCTGGTTAAGAACAGCAGCTTATAAATAGATCCAAATGCTCGTAACTCCCTCACAACTCACACAAATGGCCCAAACTAAGATGCATAAGACCAATATGATGTAGGCGCCCAATCTAGAACCTTATTCCCGACTCCAAATGCAACGAAATAGCAATGCACAAATCCCAAGAACTCTAAATGGTACGGCCTTAATGAAAAAGGCGATTTTCTTTTTAAAAACAATGCAAGCTCTATAAAATCTGAAAACTGGAGAATATGATGGCTCTTGACAAACAAAAAGAATGAGATGATACCCAGAAAGACTATTTTTGTATTTTCCAATATATGAGTGAAACATGCAATCTGCTGTATATAAAATGCAATAAGCTGAAACTCTAAAATGCCAATAACAGATTTTACAATGCAAAACTGAACACAAATGAAATAGCTAAGATGCACTCACAAATAGACTAATAATCATCACTAGTCGTTGTCTTCCAAACGAGAAGAGATGCCCAAACTAGGAGGTCTTCATCCCTCGAAGCAATCCAGAATCAATCCGGCAGCATAACGGTGTATTTTCCAAGATAACCCAAAATGATGCACAAGACTCCATTTTATAATCTTCGCTTGACTTCACGAAACCCTAGAATCTGATTTTAGGTCAAAATCCCCTCTCCTCAATGATGGGCGTACTTTTGCCTTCAAGCTCTTGATTTAATATTTCATTTAAATATTCAACTTTGAAATATGCGCCTATCATAATCTTGCTTTGACTTAGGGAATATTAAAATATTCTTTTAATGAGGGCGCCACCCTCAATGACCACCTTTTTAAAACAACATTAAGTCATTAAGTCTAAGCCAAGGGTCAACATTAAAATATAACATTTTAACGTGACTTTTTAATTTAAATGACTTAACTCATTTCTCTGAAAATGCCCTGAAGCCAATACTGATGAAGTCAACTGATCAATCTGAAACCGGAAGTCAACCAACCTGAGCTCATCTGGAAACTGCCAAAAATAGAATTTACTAAAAATAGTAAATTCCAGAAAGTACTCTGAATGCTGAGACGAGCATATCACTGCGAAGCCCTCTCGAAAACCCAGAAGGAATCCGCCATTAAAACTATCATCTCCGAGCAATGATCTCCTCAAAATTAGGAAACCCTAATTTTAACTTCCGACTAGCCTCCGGGTTCCCAAGGAAAGGCTAACGGTCACTGAAAATGTCAGGCTTGAAAAGGGGACATTACAGTCCGCCCTCCCCAAGATTGCTTGTCCTCAAGCAATCGCAAACTAGGATGCTGCAATATTTCATCACTTTCCCAAGTTGCATCCTCCATAGGCAGATTCTTCCACTTTACCAAACATTCTCTGATAGTTCTATTCCTCAAGGAACGTTCTCTGACATCAAGTATCTCCTCGGGAACTAGAACCAAATGTCCTTCTTCATCCAACGGTGGCAACTGTGAAGAAGCAACTACATTGTGTCCAAGTGCCTTCTTGAGGCGAGACACGTGGAAGACGTTATGCACTCTGCTATCTGAAGGTAGCTCTAATTCATAAGCTACAGCCCCAACCTTTCTGATGACCCTAAATGGTCCATAGAAGCGAGGTTTGAGCTTCTCAGCTCCACTCTTCTTGAGAGTAGACTGTCTATAAGGTTGTAAACGGAGATAAACCATATCCCCAACCTCAAAAGAACGCTCTACCCGCCTCTGATCAGCATACAACTTCTGCTGATTCTGTGCAATCTGCAAATTATCCTTCAAGGATCTCATTATGTCTTGACTATGCTGCAACAAATCCTTGGCTAATGGTGCTTTGCTGTCACCAAACACCAAATCTGCAAAACTAGGTGCATCATACCCATATAGTGCCAAGAAAGGAGACATTTTGATTGACATATGGAAGGTAGAGTTGTAGCAGTACTCGCCTATATGCAGCCACTTAACCCAAGCTTTCTGCTGTTCGGACACATAATTTCTCAAGTAGCCTTCCAACCACTTGTTCACCACTTCTGTTTGCCCATCAGTTTGAGGGTGATAACTCGTGCTTGGAGTGAGCACAGTACCACTCATTCTGAAAACTTCCTGCCAAAAGGTACTTAGGAACTTGCTGTCCCTATCACTTACAATATTCTTTGGCAACCCATGCAGCCTAAACACTTCTCGAAAAAACAAATCTGCAACTTGGGCTGCAGAAAAAGTGCTGGTAATGGCAAAGAAATGAGCAAACTTGGTTAATCTGTCAACTACCACGTAAATGCAATCCTTCCCTTGAGCCTTGGGCAACCCAGTGATGAAATCCATTGAAATGCTTTCCCATTTTTGATTGGGAATTGGAAGTGGTTGCAGCAAACCGGCTGGCAATGTGTGCTCATTTTTATTTGCTTGACAAACAGGACATTCCTGAATGTAACGTTGAACCTCCCTCTTCAAACCTTTCCAAGAAAACCTTTCTCGGATCTGCCTATAGGTCTTGAAAAACCCTTGGTGACCAGCAACTGGAATGTCATGAAAATTCAAAAGAATCTTCTTCTTGAGCTTAGAATCAGCCACCAGAAAGATTCTTCCCTTATACTGAATCAAACCCTCAACCACCTGGTACTTTTCATCATGGAAAGTACCTTCCAGAATGCTGGTTGCAAACTGATTTTTTGCATAATCAGCAAGCAACATGTCTCTCCAATCTGCAGTAAGCTCACACAATGAGCTAAGATGAGGCCTTCTGGAGAGAGCATCGGCCACGACATTATTTTTCCCTTTGACATATTCAATGTCAAAGTCGTAAGCTTGAAGCTTACTCACCCATTTCTGTTGCCTCTCATTTAAATCCTTCTGGTGCATAAAATGCTTGAGGCTATTGTGGTCTGTTTTAACCACGAACTTATTCCCCACCAAGTACTGTCGGAACTTGGCTAATGCATGCATAATGGCAAGCATTTCTTTGTCATAAATTGAATATGACCTTTCCACACCCCTTAATTTTCGGCTTTCAAACACAATAGGGTGTTTGTCTTGCATCAGGACAGCACCAACTCCTTCACCCGATGCATCACACTGCAGCTCGAATGGCTTGGAGAAATCAGGGATAGCCAAAACTGGGCATGAGCTCATGATCTTCTTAAATTTGTCAAAAACAACTTGAGCCTTTTCTGACCAAACAAAGGCTCCCTTTTTGGTGAGATCAGTAAGGGGAGCCGCATTCTGAGAATACCCCTTTACGAATCTCCGATAAAACCACACAGACCCAGAAAACCCTTCAACTGAGTCAAGCTCTCAGGAGGTGGCCAATCAACTACTGCTTTGATTTTTTCCGGATCCACCTTTACTCCCTCAGCACTGATTATGTGGCCAAGGTACAGTAACTCCACCATTCCAAATTCACATTTGGAAGCTTTAGCAAACAAGCTCTCAGATTCCATGATACTGAGCACTTCCTCCAAGTGCTTGAGGTGATCCTCCCACGTCTTGCTGTAGATCAGAATGTCATCAAAAAATATCAGCACAAACCTTCGTAACTGATTCTGGAAGACACGGTTCATGCAAGACTGAAAGGTTGCCGGAGCGTTAGTCAACCCAAATGGCATGACTAAGAATTCAAAATGGCCATAGTGACATCTGAAAGCTGTTTTTTCCACATCTGACCCCCTCATTCGTATCTGATGGTAACCCGACCTCAGATCAATCTTCGAAAAGAACTTAGCCCCATGTAGCTCATCAATGAGCTCATCTATTCTGGGAATGGGGTATCTATTCTTGATGGTGCTTTGGTTCAAAGCACGATAGTCCACGCACATGCGCATGGTACCATCCTTCTTTTTCACAAGAACCACTGCAGATGCAAAGGGGCTCTTGCTTGGGCGTATGAAACCCATCTCCAAAAGTTCTCGGATATTCTTCTCGATCTCATCCTTTTGCCTCTTCGGATACCGATATGGAGTTGTGATCACCGGTTTAGCTCCTTCCTTGAGCTCTATGATGTGTTCTGAACCTCGATCAGGAGGAGGTCCAGGAGGTAAATCAGCAAACACTTTACTCTTTTTGGTGAGTAAAGATTTGATATCAGGAGGATGCTCTACTTTAGTTTCAGCTGGACTCGCTGGAAGAATCATGCACTCAGCAGCCCACTCCACTTGATCATGACGTATCAACTTCGCCATCCTCTTGAATGATACAATCCGAGGGCCACCATTTGACATTCCTCTCAACACCACCTTCTTCCCATCGGATTGAAACTTCAACTCCATAGTTTGCAGATTTAGAGAGATCTCTCCGAGAGATCGCAGCCATTGAATGCCAAGGACAGCATCCGTATCTCCAATATTGACCACATAGAAGTCATCCTTGACTTCGTAATTGCCCAATTGCATTGACATGTTCGGAATCCTCTTGGTGCATGAGATGTGAAACCCATCCGCAACCATAACTCTGAACCCTTCAAAGTCTTCTGTTTGCAATCCTTTCTTTGCCACCACAACTTCGTCTATGAAGTTATGTGTTGCACCAGTGTCAATTAAAGCAACAATACGTTGCCCTTTGATCATCCCACGAACTTTAAAGGACTCATTCTTTTGGAAGCTCGAAAGTTGAGCTAATGTACCACCACTTTCTTTTTCACCTTCAGACTCTTCTGGAGTATTTTCTTCATCGCTGTCCTCAAAATCAGCTTGCTGATCAGAAAAATCAGAATTGCTTTCATCAGCTGTATAGAACTCAATTTGATGAATTTTAGCACCCTTTGGGCACACATGATCTTGGGACCATTTTTCCCAACAACGGAAACATAGCCCCTTCCTTCGGAGTTCATTGATAGTCTCTGGATCCAATCTTGAGCCATGAGGTTTCTGTGGTTTAAACTCCTTATGATGAGGCTTCTGATGAAACTTTTTCCCTCTATCCCCTTTGTGAAAAGCTGGTTTGGAATGGAACTTTGCTTTGGGAGCAGCCCACTCCATGTTTCTAGCCTTTTTCATTGCTTCTTGTAGGGACGGTGGATCAAAAGCTTTGATCCAACCCTTGATTGGCTCCATCAATCCTTCAGTGAATAGGATTACTAATCTTCTCTCTGTGATTCCAGTGACCATAACTGAAAGTCTTTGAAACTCAGCTATGTAGGCATCCACAGTGCCATATTGTCTCAACTGTGCCAACTCCCTAAAGTGCACTTCTGGGTCCTTCTTCTCGAACCTTTCAATGAGTCTATTGGAGAACTCATCGTATCTAGTGATAGACCCATGACCTAAGGTGACTAGGCCATGGTACCACCATTCATGCGCCACCCCATCTAGGTGTAGCGTAGCGAATCTAATCGCTTCTTCTTCAGCCATTGGCCTAAGTGCCAAATAGTTGTCTAGTTTTTGTAACCAGGCTCGAGCAGAATTATTATCGCTTCCATCAAAATGGGCAAGCGTAACCTTGTTGAGAGCTTGATTCCAATCTCCTTGTGCTGGGGTTCTTCTTTGATCATAGTTTCTCCCTGGCCTCTATCCTTCCTTCTATACTCCATGTAATCATTGAAGGACATGTCAAGTTTTACTTCATCAGGAAGGGTGTCATACTCTGTTCGGCCTATCCTCACCCTCTCCAAGGATGAAACATTTTCTTCAGGATCAGGCTGTGGGATTGCTGGTGTCAAAAACGTGGGTTTGAATGGTCTAGCAGAAATGTAAGTGTTGCTCACTGCAGGTTGGGCAACATGACCATTGTGCGGGTTGGAAGCACTGTGCTCCCCGGTATGCCCTGTGTTGTGTTGTGGAATATTGGGACCCAATCTCCCCAACAGGAGAGAAAACATATCCATCATGGCATCCATCTTCTTATCGAGTCCTTGACCCAAATTGGCTGAATTGTCTATACCCTTCCCACTGTCACCTCTGTTGCCAGAACTTCTTTCATTATCCCCCATTTCTGTTTCTTGTGAAGGCTCCCAATTAGCCCTCAAAACCTCGGAAGCTGTGTGACCTTCTGGGGCTTGATGCAACTGTGTCTGAACTGTACCTCTCTTGTATACCCTTGCCAAATACCTCTGTTCTCTGTCACTCATAGAAGGCTGATTTCACAGGATGGCAGGATACGTGGCTCTGATACCACTGAAATATACCGAGCCAATTTTTTCGTTTTTCAAATAACAGATTACAACATTCAAGCCAGTGCACCCGTTAAGGTTAGAAGGATAAACCGAAACGTGCAAGAAAGTAAACTTAAGATACAGAAGGGAACTCAACGTCAAGTATGTGCTACCCAATCCAAGGTGGAGTGAGGGGCGACCATATGACGGAGTGATTACAGAACGTAAAGCTTGAAATGAAATGCTGAATAATGAAACTACTCAACACCCAGAATGTGCTTGCTCACCCAGAATGGGAAGTAGCTACCATAGGGCGGAGTTATATTATTTCAAACTAAGACTGAAAGCAAACTTGAAGGAAATGCTGAATACTGAATCTACTCTACACCCAGAATGTGCTTGCTGACCCAAGACGGGAGAGTAGCGACCATAGGGTGGAGATCTAACAATTACAACTTCAAATGAAATTGAGCAATACCAATTCAAAGCAACAAGCTGGAGAATGACTGCCAGTACTACTGGTCAGTTTACAATAAAATATCATATGCCTGTCAAGATGTTAGAACTGGATCTATTGATTCATACAACACAATAAAATCTCTTCTTGGCTGAGTTCAATAAGCCATAAGAAATCATTACAACTTTGACAATAAACAATCTGTTTTTCTGTTTTCTTCAAATCAGTAATTGCTGGTTAAGAACAGCAGCTTATAAATAGATCCAAATGCTCGTAACTCCCTCACAACTCACACAAATGGCCCAAACTAAGATGCATAAGACCAATATGATGTAGGCGCCCAATCTAGAACCTTATTCCCGACTCCAAATGCAACGAAATAGCAATGCACAAATCCCAAGAACTCTAAATGGTACGGCCTTAATGAAAAAGGCGATTTTCTTTTTAAAAACAATGCAAGCTCTATAAAATCTGAAAACTGGAGAATATGATGGCTCTTGACAAACAAAAAGAATGAGATGATACCCAGAAAGACTATTTTTGTATTTTCCAATATATGAGTGAAACATGCAATCTGCTGTATATAAAATGCAATAAGCTGAAACTCTAAAATGCCAATAACAGATTTTACAATGCAAAACTGAACACAAATGAAATAGCTAAGATGCACTCACAAATAGACTAATAATCATCACTAGTCGTTGTCTTCCAAACGAGAAGAGATGCCCAAACTAGGAGGTCTTCATCCCTCGAAGCAATCCAGAATCAATCCGGCAGCATAACGGTGTATTTTCCAAGATAACCCAAAATGATGCACAAGACTCCATTTTATAATCTTCGCTTGACTTCACGAAACCCTAGAATCTGATTTTAGGTCAAAATCCCCTCTCCTCAATGATGGGCGTACTTTTGCCTTCCAGCTCTTGATTTAATATTTCATTTAAATATTCAACTTTGAAATATGCGCCTATCATAATCTTGCTTTGACTTAGGGAATATTAAAATATTCTTTTAATGAGGGCGCCACCCTCAATGACCACCTTTTTAAAACAACATTAAGTCATTAAGTCTAAGCCAAGGGTCAACATTAAAATATAACATTTTAACGTGACTTTTTAATTTAAATGACTTAACTCATTTCTCTGAAAATGCCCTGAAGCCAATACTGATGAAGTCAACTGATCAATCTGAAACCGGAAGTCAACCAACCTGAGCTCATCTGGAAACTGCCAAAAATAGAATTTACTAAAAATAGTAAATTCCAGAAAGTACTCTGAATGCTGAGACGAGCATATCACTGCGAAGCCCTCTGAAAACCCAGAAGGAATCCGCCATTAAAACTATCATCTCCGAGCAAGGACCTCCTCAAAATTAGGAAACCCTAATTTTAACTTCCGACTAGCCTCCGGGTTCCCAAGGAAAGGCTAACGGTCACTGAAAATGTCAGGCTTGAAAAGGGGACATTACATCTTCCTTTATGACGTCCTCTCAACATCATTTGCATTTGTGGAACCTGCTTGTGTATCACAACCTCCATCACGATTGATGCCCTCCATTGCCATGGGACCTCTTCTTTGTGCAGTCCTGATGGCCTCAAGCTGAGCTTGAATGGCTCCTATTGCATCAGCTAGGTCTGCAATGTGGGCCACTGGTTGGTTCCTTGCATCTCTTCTTCCTACTCTGTGAGCCATCTCCTCTTGTTTACTTGCATTGCAACAACACTCCACACAAAGCTTTGTTAGTGGAACTCTCTCGAGCTCACCTCTAGAACTTAGAACACTAAGCTATGATACTAGGTTGGTGAAACAATGTTGGAGAGTCTATTGAACAACTGTCTAATGAGCATGAACAGAGCATACACTAGAAGCACACGGAAGAAAATCAACGAAACAAATGAAGCCAAATGAAATTGCAAAAATAATGAAAGATTACAAAAGGGCTACCAAGAAACCTGTGTTATGCTACCCAACTCTAAGAGATACGTGCGGAGACTTCACAACTACAATGAAGTTCAAAAACTCTATCCAAACCCCAGATTCTCAATCTACCATCCTTTTATCCCCTTCAAAAGACTAGAGGACTACTATATATAGCACATGCCACTTGTGCTGTCAAGTAGGGTGGAAGTTGGTCCCTGAAATAAATGTGCATTCAGGAAGTAGCTCAACCAGCAAGCTGCTATTTGACAGAGAACAATCCAGCCATTCCTCAATAAATTTGAAGTGACATTCTTTTGACCTTCCTAAACTAGCATGCTATCAGAAGATCTGTTCGTGTTTGACAGTCTAACAGAATCACCAACCACCCAACATCTGACATTGACTAATCCTGTGAAGAGTGAGTGTGTGGTGAATAGACTGTGATTCAACCATCAGCAGGTCTTCAGTGCAAAGGAACTTGCACTTGGCAAGGATGCATGGGGGTGTGCCAACAGTAGCAACATGTTTGGGGAGACAAAAGCTGCCTAACATCATACAATGCAGTGATGCACACACAGTTAAGCCAGCATGTAACAAACTGCCACAGTATAGGGTGCACACACAAGTTAAGCCTCTGTGTGAGAACTAAACATCTATTTTTGGGTGATGCAAGATTGGGTCAACCCAAGGATGCTCCAATATCACAAAATAAATCTGGAAAAGCTTGAAGAGGATTTGTACCCAAATATGAAGCTGAAGATTCACATAAAAAATGAAAAACTGGTAATTTATTTCCTATCAGGGGTTCTAGGCTGATATCTAAGCTTAGCATGGCAAGCCCTTCTTTTAGAAGAAGAGCCAAGCACAGGTTGGTTGGTGGATTGTCTTAACAAAGGTAAATGTCCAGTTGCAATTGACTGCCGATCTCAATATTTGATTCACTTTAAGTTACCATCAATAGTAATCGGATAATTGACACATATAGAAGATGCAGAGTAACTCTGAAGCAAGCCATCTCCGTGAGAAACAAAGCCACATACTTCTGCTTTTGATATCTAGATTCTGGACAAGTACAAGGTTCTTGCTTGCTCTTTGAAAAGAGTCAAGACAATGCATGGACCAGTATAACTCATAATACACTTAACTTTGAAAGATAGAATGTTCTTTAGTGTTGACTTCAAGGAACATGGTATACATATATGCTCATCTTGAGGAGGGATACAGGTCCCCTAGGTTAATGAGATGCATATTGGGTAGAGAGAAGTGTATTGGGTTTCTGAGACTTGTGGAATGCCTGTGAAAAATCCTTTTTTTCCAAATCAAATGTTCTGATTTAGTCCATTATTTGCACATCTAATGATTTGTTTAACTATCTAACAATTTACTTGGCATTTTTTATTTTCTGTATGCCTGCTAATGTTTGTTAGCAGGCTAGAGCATTGATGGACTTATTTGTTATCAATTTTTTGCTGCTTTTTCTGTATGCAAAACTAGGTACATGTTTTTTCGATTGTAAGCATGCTAAAATCTAATATAGTTTTGTTATGCCTTTTAATGGCTTTGGTCTTATGTATATTGCCTATTGCAGGTGTATGAAAAAGGTCTGGCTACAGTGAAGCTACCTAAATCAATAATTAAGGGCTCAGACTTGTTGCTCATGGGTTTTCCAAACTGTGGAAATTCTTATTACTTGCTAATACAGTTGGATATGGATTTCAAGCCTCTTTTTACCCTTCTGGAGTCCAAGCAAGACTCAACTAGTAGATCTGGTCTGCTTTCCGGTCCTATAAACATTTTTCGTTTCAACAAGATAGACATTGGAAGAATGCAAATGGTGGAGCATGAGGTGAATTTGAGTCTTTTAGACAATGAAAGGTTGTGTCTGGAGAAAGAGGTAACAGGAATTTCAGATTTAATTTCAGAATCAGTGTCTAATCCCGATGCATTTACAGATTCTGTCTTTCAGGGCCAAGGGTGCTTGCAGTCAGGATTTTCATCTTTAGCAGATGATGTATTTGAGTTTGACAAGGGGATGCCATTATCTCGGTATTTACCAAAACAGAATTATTTAGTTGAACCTTCACCATCAAATCATCTAGGTGCTGTGCAGGGTATTCAGCAAGGAGGGAAGTTTGGTCTGTCAACTACATGGGATAGAAACTCCCAGTTTTCTCTAATTAATAATACCGGGAAAAATTCTGCTGGAAGCTCACCTTTTAACACTAGGTTGATGTCTGAACCAAATCATAAGAATGTACGGCAAACTGGCTCAAGCCCCCTAGCTGGTGGACACAATTATGGAGTGAGTACATCCACACCCAGTCCTGTAAGGATCCAATCCTTTAATAAACTGTCATCTGCTACAAAGAATTATTCTGACCAAGATCTCACTTCTTCAAAGTCTCCGTTGCATCTGGGAGACACTTCAGGTTATCCATCAATGGATGAAGATCATCTAAGAAAATTAACGGATTCTCCAAAGGAGGGGCTCCCATCACATTCTACTAATTGGCAAACCAGTTTGTATACAGCCAGAATGTCCCCAGCACACAGGAATTCCATTCAACACTCAAGGTCTTCTCTTGTTAAGACTTCAACAAGTGGTCAAACATCAACTGTATTCAAAAGCTCTGCAACTGGTTTGCACATGATTCCCCCAACATGTAAGTTGCTATTTCTTATTCACTATGCTTTAGGTATGGAAAATGGTTAACATGCTGGGCTGGGCATGTTAATTGTATCTGTTGTATGCCTTCTACTTATAACTGGATATCATCTAGCTAATTCACGAGGTATTCATCTTACAGGTCAAACATTAGACTCTTTAACTTCTCATGGCAACATGTGTGACACAATTCCAAAAATAAGCAGTCGAAAGCGCTGCCTTTCAGATATTGTGCATTGCATTCCATCCTTGCAAGGAATATCAGCTTATGGAGAAAGCCAAAAGAAAAGGAAGACCTCTGAATCAGGTAATACACAACATGCTGCTGTTCAGCTAAATACTCCAGGCACTTTGGGGCAAGTTGTTGGACGTACGTGTGGGAGCATTCTTAGAGAAGCTAATCATGGGAAGGCACCTTCAAGTATATATGTATCTGCTCTTCTTCAAGTGATTAGGCATTGTTCTTTGTGCATTAAGCATGCTCGACTAACAGGCCAAATGGAAGCCCTTAATATCCCATATGTTGAAGATGTGGGCTTGCGAAAACCCTCTGCAGACTTGTGGTTTCGGCTGCCCTCTTCAAAAGAGGATGCATGGCAACATATTTGTTTGTGTCTTGGTAGACCTGGAAGCACCTACTGGGATGTCAAAGTAAATGATGAACATTTCAGGGACTTGTGGGAACTTCAGAAAGGTAAAACTGGGACTCCATGGGGTTCTGGTGTACGAATTGCAAATACTTCAGATGTGGATTCTCATATACGGTATGGTCCTGAGGGTGTGGTCTTGAGTTATAGGGCTGTGGAGGAAAACAGTATTAAAAAATTGGTTGCAGATTTACAAAGGCTTTCCAATGCACGCTCTTTTGCCATGGGTATGAGAAAACTACTGGAGGTAAAACCAGATGAAAGAATAGACATGGGAAAAGAGCTGTCTAACATGAAAACACATAATCTAGTGAAAAAGGTCTATGGTGAAGTGGGTGATCGAATGTGGGATTATATGAGAAGAACATTCAAGATTGAAGCAGTAGGTCTTATGAGTCTCTGGTTCAGCTATGTTGGGCCAATGCCTGGGATAATTGCACGTTTTGTTGTTGAATGGGAATCAGGCAAAGAGGGATGCACAATGCATGTTTCACCTGATCAATTGTGGCCTCACACCAAGGTTGTATTTCTTACACTTTTTTCTTGGGTTGTAAAATGTAATCCCTGACTGCTTTTATCAGTCAAAGCTATGTTGATTCTTCATTTCTCTAGTGTCCATATGCATGTTTTCTTGATATATGTGAAATAAACTTATGAAGCCTACATTGAACTTATCACATATAGAAGTTTTGGACTATACTTATTTGAGATTCTGGTGAGTGAGAACATCCTTTTTGATGATCTTGTTTATCATTTGACTTCTAGACGGTCCATGTGGTTCCAATCCCTAACGTTAGTTTGAGTAATGTTGTAATACAATCTACTGTTTAAGCGCATTTGAAGTGTGCCTTATTTTTTGAAAATGCTTGTAATATACTTGAATTTTCCTTGATGTCAAGTTGATCCTGTAATCAATCTTTTTATTTTCTCAATGGAGTGTACCATTGTCCAGAGAAGTGTTTGTACAAAGCCTAGAACTGTTGCCAACACTTAGTGAGCAAGTTTGCTTCTTGTTAGAGTTTTAGCCTTAATGTGCAGAGATGTGATGCCGTTAGCATATTATGCGGAGCCGATGATAAAATGAACAAACAGGTTATGCAAACTCCAAAAAAAACGCTCAGAGCAATGCATTTCACACATAGAACAATTTAAGTCATATACCATTGAAACTGCTTGGATCTATGCAAATCAACCAAAATATTGTTAAATGTTGGCACTGGGTACCACTGATCATGCATCCTCATTAGTTTCCCATTGCACTGTGTTATTGATCATCCGTTAACAAAAATCTGCAAAACAGCCAATAGCAAGTTTGTAGAAGCATCGAGCTCCAATGTTTATCCTATGAAGCATTCTGAACAGTTTGCTCCATGAATTCCAATTGATCATATGCCAATTTTGGCCACTGGACATGAAAGTTATGCTGTGTTTAAGTCTGCCAAAGAAGTTGGGTAGTTTTTGTCTCTTACCAATGCAAGATTAGATTTCTTCACGAAATACTAGCTTGACAGCTTGAGCCCTATCTTGTATATCTATGTTGGAAAGAGGGCAGAGTCTAGTTTTCAGAATGTGGAAAAAATTTGAAAAACATGTCCATATGCAAAGTTTGTGAAAATTAGAGACTTGAGGTCTCAACTCTCAACTGTCTTGGTAAATTTTTGAAAAACAAGTTATAAACTTTTTGGAGTTGAGGTGAACATGGGATCTTTTGGTTTTCTTTTTGAAAGTTTTAACAAAATCAAGAACACCAACTGATTTACACTAAGTTACCGGATTCGTACCCGCAGGCCTCGAACCCGGTTCGGGTGCGAACTCGGTACGGGTTCGCCTGTGGGTACACGCTGGGTACGCACAGGGTGCGTACCCAGTGAGTACCTTGCCCATAGGTACGCGGACCCGGGGGTACCAGCCGCGTAACTGGGCGAACCCTTGAGAACCCACAGCCCAACACTTAAAAAGTGGGCCCAAAAGTGAAAAAAAAACAATTTTTTAATTTCTATTTTGCCTCTTAACCCTAAAACGACCCAATATGAGGCCTTTCAACACTAAAACATTTCATTTTTACCTCTCATTTTGCTCTCTCCATATTTTTTGTCCATCTTAGCATTTTGAAGGGAGGTGATTGCATTTGAAGGAGATCGATTGTGGAGTGGCAAATAGCTTCTACAAAGGAGATTTAAGTGTTCAAGGTATGCATTTAAACCCTATTCTTCAATCTTTTGATGAATTTTTTTAAGTTTCTTAGTTTTTGATGAATTTTTTCAAGTTTGTGAAGAAGTTTTTCAAATATATATATTTTTTTTCATTTTTTTTATAGATTGCAACAATGGCCAGTAGTCAAAGTTCAGTGGGTGGGGATGGAAGCCAAAAGTTCAAAATTGATAAAGGATCTCCTTTATGGAGACATACCACACGAATTTCACAAATTCCTGGAGGTGGGGGGTTTGTTTGGAAGTGTAATTTTTGCAATGTACAATATAATAGCTCCTACTACCGAGTGAAACTTCATTTTATGGGCCCTGGTGGTAAAGGGATTAATATGTGTGTGGGCCCAGATAAGAAGGGGTTTTCTGCTGTACAAATAGCAACATTTATAAAAGAACAAGAAGATGCTGACAATTCGGTTGCAAGAGGAAAACAAACTAGTTATAGTTCCGGAAAGAAAAAAACAACATTACCCACTCATCAGATAGTTAGGCCCTCTAGACATCCCTTCTTGTCTATACCCTCTACGGAAGAAGAAGATGAAGAACCAGAAACCACCACCCGCAAGAGAGGTCCATTAGAGAAGGCATTTAAAATGGAGGCAAGAGATATTGCTGAAGAAAAAATTGCACGTTGCCTCTATGCCAATGGTCTTCCATTCAACTTGGTGAGATCACCATATTGGAAGGACATGGTGTCAGCAATAAATAGTGCACCTCCTGATTTCACAAGTCCTGGGTATGAAAAGGTGCGTACCACCTTATTGCAAAAAGAGAAGAAATATGTAGAGGCCCAACTAAAACCAATTAGAGATTCTTGGGTTGAAACAGGTGTATCTATTGTTTCCGATGGATGGAAAGATTGCAAAAACCGTCCATTGATTAATGTTATTGCAGTGTCCCCCAAGGGGGCAATGTTTTTGAGGGCGGTTGACTGTGAAGGGGAAGTGAAAGATGCAGTGTTCATTTCCAGGATTCTCATTGACTCCATAGAGATGGTGGGTAGTGAAAATGTTGTCCAAGTAATTACGGACAATGCAAAAGTTTGCAGGGCTGCAGGTGCTTTGGTAGAGGCCAGATATGAGCACATCTTTTGGACACCGTGCACTGTACACTCCCTCAATTTGGTGATGCAAGCAATTGGCACCCAAATAGAGTGGGTGAAAGAAATATACCAGGAGTCTGAGGAGATCCAGATGTTTGTGACAAACCACCATATGTCACAAGCAATTTTCAGAACTTTTTCAACATTGGAATTGTTGAAGGTAAATTTTAAAATTTAATTTATTTAGTTTCATTTATCATTTATGTCATGTTTTACATAATTGAATAAAATAATTTTTTGCATTATTTACATATTTTAAATGTGTTATTAACTTACTATTAACATGTTCTTAGGTTGCCGAGACCCGGTTTGCATCTCACACAATTGTTCTGAGACGACTTGTGAAGGTGAAAGATGCATTGAGTCAAATGGTTATTAGCAACCAATGGGGTATATGGAAGCAATCAAATTCAGAGAGGGCCCAAAAAGTCAAGGCAATGATCTTGAATGACGATTGGTGGGATCGTGTGAATTATGTATTGGAATTCACCGAACCTATCATGTCTATGCTTCGGTTTGCTGATACAGATGAACCATGCTTGGGGGATGTCTATGATAGCATGGACACAATGTTGGAAAAAATAAAAATAGAAATACAAAAAAAAGAGAATGATCCTGAAGACACCTTGTACAAAAGGGTGGAAGCAATTGTTCTTCATCGTTGGAACAAGATGACAACTCCATTGCACCTCCTTGCATATGCCCTATCTCCGAGGTACTATACCACTGAAGTACTTTCTATCCCAGGGAGAATACCGCCATATAGAGATTCTAAAGTTGCTAATGGGTATAAGACGGCATTTAGTAGAATGTTCAGTGATCCAGAAGTGCATGCAAGTGTCATGAGAGAATTTGGAATGTTTGTCACAGGAAAATCAAAAAATCATAATGCTTCTGTTGCTAGAGACCAATACAAAATGGATGGTCTTACATGGTGGTACCTCCATGGTCAAGATTATATGTACCTCCAACCTCTTGCAATCAAGATCCTCTCACAAGTAAGTTTTTTTTTTTTGCCACTTGTATTGTAAAATTTAACACTTAACATTCTTGAATTTATCTTGCATTTTTTTATTTTATTTTTAATTTTGTTGGTTTTCTCTCCAGGTTGCAAGCTCTTCTGCCGCTGAACGGAATTGGAGTACATACTCCTTTATCCACTCAGTGAAGCGTAACCGGTTGGCTGCAAAAAGAGCTGAAGACTTAGTGTATATTCATTCCAATTTGCGTCTTCTGTCACGTAAGGATCCTCAATACAGGCAGGGGGCAGCGAGGCTTTGGGATGTAGCACCCGAGTCTACTGACTTGGATGCAACCATTCAGGATCTTGCTAGAGCCACTATGGATGATGTGGGTGATATTGATGACATATCACATGGTGTTGGATCCGCTTTGGGTTCAAATGATGATGATTTTGAAGTTGAAACCACTCAAAATCCAAGTCATGATGATTCTGACAATCCTTTTGATGATTGATGAGCACATGAACAATGAACATTGAATCATGTTTCAATGTTTCATGAACTACATTTTGTAATTCAGTAATTTTATTTGAATATTTTTCAACTATCAATTGGCATTTAATATTTATCTTTGGCATTTGGCATTGATCAATGATCAAGTATCATACTATGAAATGATTTAGTTTTACAATTCTCTATATTTCTCTTATTTTTTTGTATATATAATACATATATATAGATTTATAATATATTAAATTATTAATATATATATATATATATACACACGTACCCATATGTACCCAAACCCCTAAAAATTTTTGCCCGTACCTGTGTACCGGGTTCTCGTACCCGAACCCGTCCCGGAACCCGAACCGGTAACTTAGGATTTACAAGCATATGCATAAAATTATTTGGACAAGTTTGAATTTTGTTATGCTCAGTGTTTTGGATGGGTTTAAAGTTTAAACCTTAAACCTCCATTTTATTTTTTTATATAATCTGAAACAAATCTGAAGACCATTTCAGAGAAGAGGATGCTAAAAAAATTAAAAATAAAAGGTACCCATTTTTTTTTTTGTGAAGTGAAGGGAAGCACATACACAGGATTTTTTTGAATATTAGATCGGATCTGCAATGGTAAGTTGCTGTCCAGAAAGCCCTAGGGGAAGAAATGTGTCCACACTAGATAGGGATAAGATAATTTTATAGCAATTCAAACCTCCAACAGAGTGCTCCAAAAAGTATTTTGGCAAATTAATCATCAGAATAGGTGCCGTACAATGAACAAATTGTTGTTGTTATAAGGCACCTTACAAAGTATACAAAGCCCCAAACTACAAAAAAATTGTCAGAAACATACATAAACAATTATTTGGCTGTACTGTACAAATTAGGTGGATCAAGGAAGAATCACAACTTTAACAAAATGTTTGCAGATCATTTTGAATGATGTATGGATTTATCTTTTCAAACATCCTGTACCTCTTCATCATTATCGTATACATGCAGCCCTTTAACGTGCTTCTCTTATATCTATACAGTCTCAGCAGTTCCTCTCCTGGCAACAAATGGTGTACAAATACATTTAACTTGTATTATTTTCTTCTGTTTCAAACATCCACCATTCCATAAATCATCAAAACTCTTATCTAGTTTCAGACATGGGTTTACAAATTTAATGCATCTTTAGGCTTTTATTACCTCTGCCTAACATGGTGGTAATTATTTATCAATCACTCATTCTCATGGACCAAATCCTCTGCAATGATATAATTGATAGGCAAAGAGCAAAATATTAACAATAAAATGGAAGATAGAGCAGAGTAAATGCTCATAAACTCATGCCATATCAATTCTCATTGCACATAATCAATACAAAGTACAACAAAGAAAAATCTCCCAAAACTTTCCAGGAGTACCACCCAACCATCCTCATCTAGAATAAACAGACCTTATGATTCTAATTATTTCAAATTTTTCATTATCTTCTCATTTTGGGCAATATCTGTCTTGTCTCTAAGATGCAAGCATGAGTTTGATATGAACATAATATGACTGCTGGGTCTGTGTTCCATCTTTCATAATGATATGGTGAACCCCATAATTAAATTTTTGGAGTAAACAGAGTCCCAGCCATGAAGCCTGTCTTGCAGTTTGATCAAGCATTTTTAGTCTCATAATGTAGGGCATTTCTATATTTACTTATGATCAACACTTAAATGCAATCAGTCTCAGAAATGTAGTGAATTTCAGTACTCTTAAAATTGTGATGAACATTTCAACACAATATTGAATATCATCTGCATTTATTTTTGGGATAAAACTTGCAATGTATCTAGCCTGCATCCTTTGTGCACTGTTTGGAGGGTCTCATGGTCTAGTTGGTTGCATAAATTCTTTCACAGCACATTTTGGAACTAGTTGTAAGATATTATAATCATTGGAATATGTATTGAAAATCTTTCCTCATGGTTTTCTGGTTAACGGATTCACATTTCTACTACCATTCTCTGTGCAGTTTTTGGAGGATTTTATCAATGGAGGTGAAGTTGCATCACTACTTGATTGCATTCGGCTGACTGCTGGACCCTTACATGCTCTTGCTGGTGCTATAAGACCTGCACGAATGGTTGGGACGGCTGCAACTGCCATTAGTTTAGTACCATCTGGATTTTCCACAGCTGCTAAAACAAATGGGTTAATGATGTCACAAAGTTTCGCTCAAAACACCACACCTTCAATTGTCAATCAAAGTACAGGCGTAATATCTGGTGGGGGGACTAATGATGGAGCAGTTAGTGGTAATTTCAATACACAAAATGGACCCATTGTATCTGGTGCTGGGAGAGGAGGACCAGGAATAGTGCCAAGCTCCCTGTTGCCCACTGATGTTTCGGTTGTATTGCGAAGTCCCTATTGGATTCGCATAATTTATCGGAAGAATTTTGCTGTTGATATGCGCTGCTTTGCTGGTGATCAAGTATGGTTGCAACCTGCTACCCCACCGAAGGGTGGCCCTTCTGCTGGAGGCTCAATGCCCTGTCCCCAGTTTCGTCCCTTTATCATGGAGCATGTTGCCTTGGGATTGAACACACTTGATAATTCTCTTACTCCACAACCTTTGGGCCCTGGAAACTCAAATAATTTAAGTACAAGCAATGCACAGTCTCCTGCTGCTGGTGGTAACAAAATGGGTATTAACTCTCCTGGAGTGTCTCGATCAACAACATTATCTGGAAATCCAGGAACTATTTTGAATAGAGTAAACAATGTATTGGGAGCACAAAATCTTGCAGCACTCAGTTCAGGAATGTCTTTGGCTGGACGTCCAATGCCTTCAGCAACTGGTGTGCCTGTCCATGTCAGAGGAGAGCTAAACACTGCATTCATTGGACTTGGGGATGATGGTGGCTATGGAGGAGGATGGGTACCTCTGGCTGCACTTAAGAAAGTCTTGCGTGGCATTCTGAAATATCTTGGGGTTCTATGGTTATTTTCCCAGTTACCAGAGCTTCTGAAAGCAATTCTGCGTTCAATTTTGAAAGAAAATGAAGGATCACTTCTTAACTTGGACCATGAGCAACCTGCATTGCGTTTCTTTGTCGGGTAAATACCGTCTGTTATGTTTTATGTGCTTAAGTTTCTGTGTGCACAGAATTAGTGGAACTAATGATATTGATTTTAAGGAATAAATTTGGTAGAACTTAATTTGGTGGCAAGATCTCCCATACTAAAGAATTCTCAAAGTATTTTGATGCATAAAATTTTATCATGAACTGGTAAAATCATTATGTTTAGATAAACTAAAACAGTAGAACCTATACCTTTAATATTTCTGGATTACCATTCAACTTTCAAGTCAAGAATTCCATTGAAAGATCTCAAATGAATTGTAATTTTAGAGTAGTCGAGAAGAGTTATATCTTCCTCTTGATATTTTTAAGTTTTGAAGTCATTATAAAAATGTTACCAGTATCTTGTTCCATTTGTAGCATTGTGTAGTTAGGTTTGGTATGATGATTTAATCTGATTTTTTTTTCTGAATTCTCTACAGAGGTTATGTCTTTGCTGTAAGTGTGCATCGTGTGCAGCTTCTTTTACAAGTTCTGAGTGTGAAGCGTTTTCACCAGCAGCAGCAACAGCAGCAGCAGCAGCAAAACCAAACAAATGGCCAAGATGAACTTAGCTCTGCTGAAATTCATGAAATATGTGACTATTTTAGTGGCCGAGTTGCATCAGAGCCATATGATGCTTCTAGAGTTGCATCCTTCATTACTTTGCTAACATTGCCAATATGGGTTCTGCGAGAATTTTTAAAACTCATTGCTTGGAAGAAGGGGACATCACAAGGCCAGGGTGGCGATACAGCTCCTGCACAGAGAACCCGTGTTGAGTTGTGCTTAGAATGCCATGTGGGTTCCAATGCTGATGCATCAGTGACTGGAGACAATGTAGGCCAGGTTCCTTCGGATGGAGCAATTAGTACTGTTGCTAAGAGCAACATTCATTATGATCGTCCACACAATGCAGTAGATTTTGGACTTACTGTAGTCCTTGATCCTGCTAATATTCCTCAGGTAAATGCTGCTGGTGGCGCTGCATGGTTGCCCCATTGTGTCTCTGTAAGACTGAAATATGCTTTTGGTGAAAATCCCCACATGGCCCTCCTAGGCATGGAAGGTAGTCATGGTGGGCGTGCATTGTGGCCACGTATGGAGGATTGGGAACGCTGCAAACAGAAGGTAGCTAGAGCAGTGGAGATTGTTGGGAATGGAAGTGGAAGTGGTCCAGGTGGGAATCCAGTAGATGTTAGTCAGGGAAGACTTCGAGTTGTGGCTGAAACATTACAGCACTCATTGTACGCGTCTTTGGTTCAGCTCCGAAAGGGTGCTACTGGTAATGCTTCCATGGCAGGGGCTTTCACGGGTTGATTTTCTATTATTGTACTGTACTATAGCTTTGCTGATAGCTTCTTTGTCTTCAAATTGTATTTCTAATGTAGCTGTGGCTAATGGTATGGAGTTAACTACATTGAAAAGTAAATCTCAAGAATGGGTTAATTTGGCTCAAGGGTTTTACCCTGCCAAGAGGCCGTTCAGTGCCTTACTAATATGTAATTTATTGTGGTTTTCACTAGATACAATCTTTCTTACTGATGGCACAGCCTCATTTTTTGGAAAGCATTGAACACTTTTCTGTATTCCTTTTACTCAGCTGTCCAGAATATGCAAGATTCCCTACACCTCATACCTGTAAAAATGATGGTTTCAGAAGGTTTTGTATCCTGATTTCAGTTAAAGTTGATCAGGAAGGTTTGGTTTACTCCCTAGCTTGCTTTGAGTTTGAAACCGAAGGGTACACAATTTGGATGATACATTAGAAGGTGCTTCCACTAGGGGAGGGGGTCTTATGCACTAAATAGCTGTTTGTGGCCTAAAAATTTACTTTACCTTTACCTTTATTACGGTGGAAGGCACAATCTACAGCATTTTTCAAGTGTAATGTCTATGAGCGAGTGGTTCCGAATTTAAATACCCTTGTGGGCTTGCAAATGGGAGAGGGGGGTCTTACGCACTAAATTGTTGTTTGACCTAAAAAACTACACTTATGTTTATTATGCTGCAAGGCACAACCTACAGCAGTTATGGGGTGTATTATCTGAGCGAGTAGTTCAGACTTTAAATATGCTTGTGGGCTACATGGGTGAGGCGGTCTTATGCACTAGTATGCTGTTTGTGACCTAATCAACTAAACCCTAACTTTACCTTGATTATGCTGAGACAAACTACAGCAGTAGTGGGGTGTAATGTCTGAGTGGGTGGTTCGGAGTTTAAATAATATTATAATAAACTGAATTTTATTATTTGAACTTTAATTTGAATAGCTTTTTCAAAGTCACAGCACTAAAGCTTTAAGGAAAAATTATATTGGATTCTAGTTAAATAATTTTTAATTACGAGAGGCAGGGCTTGTCATGGGATAGTGTGGCCCCTTTCCTTTGCTGCTGGGGTTCCAATAATTTAAAAATAAAGGAGGTGGCCTTAAAAATTCAAAGCCATTAAGGTTTTAAAATAAATAATATTATTAATTATAATATTATAATGGTGAAATTTGCATATCCATGTCAAATTCCCATTTAGTTTTGGGTTCATTTTGAGAGAATGACTTAATTCAATTATAAATTGACAAATGATGCATATTTGTAGGAAGTTAGGTTCATTCATTGATTCTTCACCACTAATCATTTACATACATATTCACACATTTGGCCTTATCTCATCATTTCAACACCCATATTTATTTCTAACTCCCATGACCAAATATTAATTTCTTACATTAAAATTATTGTTCCCTTAGCAATGGCTAGTCCTTCACTTGCGGGATTGATTTTGTACCTATGGAATTGACTCGAAAAATTTAAAAATTCAAATTCAAATTATTGTCAATTCCATTTCTTTTCCAATATGTGTTGGCTTGGTACATGTTTTTTTGTGATTTATTGCTATTTAGTGGTATTTAAAGGCATTCATTTATTATTTGATATGAAGGACAAAGTATTCCCATTTAAGGATCATTCATTATAGGAATCTCTTGATTTGGAGCACTAAAGAGAACCAAAATTTGCATCATTAGTCAAGAGCATTTGCATGATTGAACAGTATCGTCCTTGACCATTTCCACAAGCATAAAGGCAATCTTTTTAGGGTTTAACATAGGAGAACTTGACCCTAGCAAGTTAGTGGCCTTCTCAAGAAATGAGCGAAGAGTATACTTCAAGGTAAATTGAGGAATAAAAGTGTGAAATTGTTTAGATTAGATACATGGACCACATGATTGATTCGTGAATGTAAAGTGACATATGCCAGTGAAATTGACTTAGGCGATGCCACAGTCTTGTGTAGAGTATAAGGCAAATAGCATATTCAGATTATTTGATTATTGTACCAAAACAACAAAGTTAATTGCCACTTCAAATTCACATTGGTTCTTGACCCAAGTACCATTGTCCATCACAGTTAATTTCCTAGTTTAGTATTTAATTATTTTGTTTATCATTCCCACAACTATTACTTTAGTTATTGCAGCGGTGTCATAAGGGATTCCTTTGGCAACTTTCTAGGTGCGACTACCACCCCTCTTGGATCTCAAACCAATCACCTAGCTGAGGCTACTGGAGCTTATCATATTATAAATTTGGCCCATAGTCTAAATTTTAAAAACCTTTAGCTTGAAGGGGATTCCAAAAATATAATAGATAGTTTTTAGGTAGGCCCCGCCCCACCCCCCTCATGGACTATTAAGTCTTGGATTGATGATGCTATCTCGACTTTAGCCAAGTTTGATAATATAAAGATTTCACACGCCTATAGAGAAGCCAATGCTGTGGCGGATTTTTTTGTGAATGAAGGGGTTAGGAGCAATGGACAGTGCACTTGGCTAAATATTAGTGAATTAGGAGTTAACGTCTGGACCCTACTGAACTATGATGTGTCACATGGGCAAGAAGCGTGTCACCTCATTAATGATGATAGGATGGGGTAATTACATCACGATCATCAGATTGTATGAGACCGAGCTTAGTTGCTTAATCTGCAAGGTTGCCTGACACGCTTTGTGGGTTCTTAGATTTGGCGGGACCATTTCAAGTAAAGATTTCGTTGTTGTTTGCCTCACTGTGCTTGCCAAAATGGGTGGAGACAGGAGAAGAATTGAGCCGGACAACTTTGAGATGCATACTAGAAATACCAAAGCGTGGAACAAACTAAAAAGTGGGGGTTTACTCCCTTTTTTGGAAAAACTCTACGGGTTGAATCAAGAGGCTACTGAGCATTTTGAGAAGAATTGGAATAATGGGGAACTTACCCTTTTTGGTAGGAAAGTGGAGCTCGATGAAAACCTTATAGTTGAAGTGACTGGAATGTCCACTGATGGACACAAATTTTTCAGGGACAGGGTTTTCTCTGATGAAGTTGTCATCAGATTTCCGAAGAAAGAGAAGGAAATAATGAAGCTGGTGAAAATTTCTAACAGCTACTTCGAAGTCGATACCATAAAAGCTCTCTAGAGGAAAGTTCTCCGGGTTATCATGGAATACATTACTGTGGATGGTCGTTTCACCAGGGTCTATGGTTATCACTTTGCCCTGCTCAACCATTTCCGCTACAAGGTTAGGGTTTCTTTTCCCTACTATCTTCTCTGTTCTTTGAGAAAAAGTCTGGATGACCACAAGAAAAATCCAAAAAGATTTCCTATTTTGCATACTAGTTTGATTAGGTTAATTGTTGAACATTACCAAAATATGTCAGCCCCTGCTAATTTGGATGCCCCTCCTGATTCTGAGGAGAATGATACTGAACCCAACTGTTCGGGGAATTTACCTAATTTGAGCCCAGTTAGGATGGTCCTTAGTCCTTCCTCTGTCCAAATTGGTAAGAAAAGCCTTAACCCCCATTATGTGAAAGCCTGCTCTACGCCTAAGCCAGGAAGTCCTACCCTTAAAACCAGAAGTGTTGGTAGGAAGCTATTGGGTAAAAACTTTGTGTCGTACTCTGAAGACTCTCCTGAGTCTGAGGACTCTCGAGCTAACAATACTTCTTCCTTTGCTGCCCCGTCGTTGGATAGAGATGCTAGAATTGGTTCCCCTGTTACCCCCGACCCTGCTAAAACTTGCTTCAACCCTGAAAGGGAACCCACTGTGGATGTGTTGGGTTTAGCTAGGAATAATGTTGTTGACCATTTCAGGATTTCAAAATAGATCTTTCATGAAATCAACGAGCTTAAAATAAAAAACTGGGCCCTTCAAAGTAAATTGGAAGAAATGAGTGTCAAGGTTACTGCGCTTGGCAAGAATGAGGCGGAGCGAAAAGATCATGGTGCCAGAAAAGAAACCCAGAACCAAGCGGGCATGGACAAAAGAGTTGAAATTGAGCTAGATAAAATGAAAAATACTGTTAAAACTATAGCCGAGCAGAACAACAGGATGGCAAGACACAATGCCATCATTATCAATGCCATGACAAAAAAATTGGACAAAGCTCAACATGGGTCTTTGGTGGTTGATCTGGAAGAGGTCAATGATAAAAACCAAGATGAGGATACTTGTATTTCTAAGAGGACCAGGGCTAATTTGAAGAGGAAGGCTCCTCCTACGCCGCAGATGATTCAAACCTTCAAGAAGGGTGTTCAGGACATGCAAAACTTGGAGGTTGAAACTGAGTCTGTTCTGAAGACTCTGAGTTAGTTGTGGCTGGTCTTTTTTTTGGCTTTTCGGCTGGTTTTTTGTCTGACCCTCCTGGTCTTTTGTGGGTGGCTGTTGCTTTTTTCGGTTTTTTTCCTTTTGAGTAGCCTGTTTTTTCTATTGGATTGTTTGTCCTTTCTCTTTTGTTGTAAACTTGGTGGTTTCGGGTCCCTGTGAAACCCGTTTTACCCTTTACCAAAAACTATTACTTTAGTTAATCTAGGTTAATTTATGTTGAGTTGTATGCATTTCATTTGATTAGCCTATGTTGAGCTATAGGGAAATGCCATTTTCCTTCATTATTTCTGATGACCTCATCCAATCTTATACCACCCTAGAGTTTCACATTAAAATTTATATCTTCAATGTTTTAGGGCATTAGATCTGTATTTTTTATTGCATTATCCTTTTTCAAATCTTGCAAGGATTTTGTTGCAATTTGTTGTTGTTTTATTGCCATATCTTTTCTCATAGGGTTTTGCTTTAGGGTTTATACCTTCATTATTTTACAATTTTAGTTATATAGTTTTTGATTGCATAATCATTTTTCAAATCTTGCTAGGGTTTTATTCTTATCATTGCTATATCTTGTAATCAAGATTTCTGGAAATAATTGTGTGCATATTTTTACATCAACTTTTTGAATCATACTCCATGATCCATCATGAGGATAAATAATCAGAAAGAGAGAGAAGTGAAAATAAGAAAGCAAACTTGGATAGAAATAGGAGAGGGGGGGGGTTATGGAAGGATGAGAGGCACAACACCCAACAAAGTTGAAAAAGTTGAAGAAAAGAAGTAAAAAGAGAGAAGAAAGTCAAAGACCAAAAATGCAAAGAAAATGATAGAATAAAAGAAAAGAACAAAAAACTAAGAACCCAAATAATGCTAATGTAAAGAAATACAAAAATCCTAGAATAAAAGACATGAATAATATACTAAATAAAAAATAGAAAAGAAGAAGAAGAATAATATAAAACCGAAAAAGGATGATTAAAGAACCCAAATTATATAAAATAAAAGAAATAAATAATAATAAAAATAAAACCAAAAAAGAATATAAAAGATCAAGAAAAATAAAAAGTAAAAAGAAGAAGTCCTCTATTAATAAATAATACAAAAACAATGAAACTAAAACAAAAATAACACCAAGAAAATGAATTAAAATCAAATTAAAAACACAAAAAAATACAAAAAAAAAAAGAATATAAAGAAAGCAACAAAAAATTGTTAAATGACAATAGAGAAAAGAAACAATGTCACAAATAAAGAGAGGAACCAAAAATTAAGAGAAAGATAAAAAGGAGGATAATTGACATAAAAATAACAATATAAAACAAATAAATAAAAGAAAAACTAAAAACTAAAACAAACCAAAAAAAAGGAAAATATAATAAAGAAACAACAAAAAGCTACAAAATTCAACCAAATATCTTTTTTTTTGTTTACATTTTTTGAGTTTTTGAGTTTTTCTGTTATTTATTTGTTTTATATTGTTATTTTTATGTCATTTATCCTCCTTTTTATCTTTCTCTTAATTTTTGGTTCCTCTCTTTATTTGTGACATTGTTTCTTTTCTCTAATGTCATTTAGCAATTTTTTTGTTGCTTTCTTTATATTCTTTTTAATTTTTTGTATTTTTTTGTATTTTTAATTTGATTTTAGTTCATTTTCTTGGTGTTATTTTTGTTTTAGTTTTGTTCTTTTTGTATTATTTATTAATAGAGGACTTCTTCTTTTTACTTTTTATTTTTCATTTTTCTTGATCTTTTATATTCTTTTTTGGTTTTATTTTTATTATTATTTAGTTCTTTTATTTTATATAATTTGGATTCTTTACTCATCCTTTTTCGGTTTTATATTATTATTCTTCTTCTTTACTATTTTTTATTTATTATATTATTCATTTCTTTTATTCTTGGGCTCTTTTGTATTTCTTTACATTAGCATTATTTGGGTTCTTAGTTTTTTGTCCTTTTCTTTTATTCTATTCTTTTCTTTGCATTTTTAGTCTTTGACTTTCTTCTCTCTTTTTACTTCTTTTCTTCAACTTTTTCAACTTTGTTGGGTGTTGTGCCTCTCATCCTTCCCTAACCCCCCCTCTCCTATTTCTATCCAAGTCTACTTTCTTATTTTCACTTCTGTCTCTTTCTGCTTATTCATCCCGATGATGGATCATGGAGTATGATCTGAAACGTTGATGTAAAAATATGCACACAGTTATTTTCAGAAATCTTGATTACAATCTATCATGGACTATGGAAACAAAATGTTATTAATTGCTATATCTTTCCTCATAGGGATTGTGCTTTATTTTGTGACCATTTTTGCCTATGCTACATACCCTTAGCTATCCTTTAATGCTTTTTCTCACATCTAATTTTTTATGAGTACTTAGATTTATATTAGATTGTATCTTATTTCTATATCATTTTATCTCCCCCTATTAGGGTTTTATGCCTTTTTTGCATAGTGTTGTGAACTTTACCCTACCCACCTTGGGATAGATTCTTAATATTATATGTTTGCACTGCGGATTCCCATGGTTCTGTTGCCTTTCTCTTCCATCCAAGTTTCCATTATCATTTTTAGCAAGTGATCCTTTTGTTTTTTATTCACTCGTGCCATATTGTCATCCAAATGGATTTACATTGTC
>VDFB02358134.1:158320841-158401749 GCA_007258455.2 Sequoia sempervirens | reverse complement strand
ACATCTAGTATTATAGCCTTAAATGTTGCATTATTAATAGTACACATGAATATCTTTGTTTATCTTTATCGTGTCTCCTTCATTTGGAAGGTATAATTTTAATTGCTTGGTTTAAGGGTTTTTTGAACAACTTACAAAGTAAAAAATCCATCCAATCTTGTTCAAATTAGTTGTATGTGTGAGAGAAGGATATTGCGACAAATCTACAAATGAGAAACTCAACAAAAAATGCATTTAATATCATGACACATTTTTTGATATGTTTGCACTATGACAAATTATTGTGCATATTGTTTGATATTGTAAAGTTAATAATTCGATGGGTCTAGTTATTCTATGAAGATTCTTAAAAGTGTGCTATTTAAATTTGTTGATTTCAAGATCATTATGGAAAAATTAAGCTATGCTAAAAATATCCGGATCTCTAGGATTTGCAATTCAAGAAAGGTTCAATATTGTCAATTGATAAATCATTATATGTGCCCTAAACTTACTATTAAAAGTATGTTCACATGTATGTTGTGGCAGCATTTTTAGATATAAAATAGATTAAGGTTTGTGTTCAATATGTTCAAGAACCAGTAAATAATTGCCCCACATGGCTTTTTTGTAGCCTCAAAATAGTTGAAAATGTATTTTTTTGTACACCTTGCTTGTTGTTGGCCATTTTGTGGATTAGGAATTCTAGTTAATTTTCTTTGTTTTTTTTGAATTGGAAAATCCACTGACATAGACATGCATTGTATTGAGGTGATGAACGAAATAAAATGGTTAAAACATAATATTCTTCAAAACTTAAAGATGAATTCACTAATAAGGTGTTTAACCTCTAGTCAATTCTCTATGTTTACTCTAAACCGAAGGACATTTATTACTTACAATTTTTTAGCTGCCACTATTCACGACTCCTCACTTGCTATCTTTGTGTTGGGAACAAAATACTTGTGCATGATTTTCCAAATTTTCGTATGTTTGTTTGTAGGTAAGTGTTAGCAGTCATTTATACTGCTAGGAGGAAAATTCAAAAGGAAAAGGGTGCAGAGCCTGATGACTTTGAGGAGTTTGTGGCTCAGGTGAGGATCAAATCTTGTTATGCATACTTATCTTTGATGCAATATGTATTATGTTTCTTTGAGTTTGTTGTAACTACCCTTCAATCTATATTGTAGGCCTTATTTTATTTGGAGAACACCAATCAGGAGCTGAAGAGTGAACTCAAAGATTTGTATTTCAACTTTGCAAAGTAAGTTGTTTTTCTATCAGTAGCTAGATTCCCATATGTTATTTGTGACTTGTGATGACTCAAATATTTACTACTCTCCAAAAATCACACACATGGATGGTTATTATCATGTATTGTAGTTTTACTTAAATGATTTCACTCCTAGAATAATATTTAAGTGGAGTTTAAGAATTCTTAGATTCTAATTGTTAGTTTTAAAATATTTTGGTCTTGTACGGGAAAGCTGATATATCTAGCAACCATAAGGAAATTGTCATTCATGTCCCATACCACTTGAGGAAGAATTTCTGAAAGATTCATGTGAGGCTTGTGCGAGAGTTGGAAAAGAAGTTCAGTGGAAAGGTTAATATCTTAAAAAGTTGTATGTGTGTTTTCTTTTTCAAATGATTTTTTCTTGCTTCCTCTTATTAATTTGCAGTAATATGTGGTAACCAATTCTTGCTGAAAAATAGGATGCTGTTTTGATTGCCACAAGGAGAATATTGAGGTCACTGAAGAAAGGTTCAACTGTAGTTTGACCCCGTAGTCAAACATTGACTGCTGTCCATGAGGCTACCTTGGAAGATGTTGTCTATCCCGCAAAGATTGTTGCAAGTGAGTTAGATACCATGTTGATGGCTCCAAGATAATGAAGGTAAGATGATTGGTGATAAAGAAACATGTATATCTATTTCTTTAGACTTGTTTTAGGCTATATCTGTGCATCTTAAACTTTGAATAGCTGAGTGATTTCCCATTTTTTAGGTCTATCTGGATCCTAAGGAGTGTAATAACACAAAATACAAGTTGGAAACCTTTATTGGGGTTTACAAAAAAAATTGTGGGAAGGATGTCATTTTTTAGTACCCTTTGCTAGAGGCTAGTTAAATTATACCTTTAAATTATTCTCTCCTTTGTGGATGATATTTAATTGATGTTGAGCTTATTTTTTTGATTAGGGTATGTATCCAAATATTGTTTTGTTGGTATTAGAATTTTTTCTGATCAAACATTTCAGGTTGTGAAGTATCAATGATTCTTGTTGAATTCTTCTTATTGTCCTATTCTCTTCAGATGAGTTAAATTTTGTTTAGCTGAAAAGATCCTTTCTATACACACAAATGAATTTGAGAAGCATTTTTCACTTATTCATATTTTTATCATTGCTTTATATGGTGAATAGCAAATAGAAGTTAAATCTTGGGGATATGGCTGAGAAATTCATTGGTACTAAAAACTATTTCAGGCCTATGTTGAACACTTTGTTTAAGGCATTTGTTGATCTTATTTTTTTGATTAGGGTATGTATCAAAATATTATTTGGTTGGTATTAGAAATTTTTCTGATCAAACATTTCAGGTTGTGAAGTATCAATGATTCTTGTTGAATTCTTCTTATTGTCCTATTCTCTTTAGATGAGTTAAATTTTGTTTAGCTAAAAAGACCCTTGCTATACATAAATGAATTTGAGAAGCATTTTTTACTTATTCATATTTTTATCATTTCTTTATATGGTGAATGGCTAATAGAAGTTAATCTTCAGGATCTGGTTGAGAAATTCACTGGTACTGAAAACTATTTTAGGCCTATGTTGAACACTTTGTTTAAGGAATTTGTTGACAAGGCTACAATTTTTTAATTGATTTATCTTTTTGATGTGTTTGGAATTACTTTTGTCAACTTGCAATATACAATACACTTTTATTCTTTCTGAATTGAGACTAATAGTAACTTTGTTGGTTGTATTGAGGAACAACTTCATTCATGGTGGAAAAGGAAACACCCTGTTGCTCAAATCAGATGGTGCGTTGCATATAAAAGAGGAAAGATTCTAGGGTTATTCTTGGCTATGTTGAAGGAGATAGCTTCATATATGGGACATGATCAAAACTATCCTTCTTGGATTCTACACGTCACAACTTGCTCCAAGAAGATTTACCTACAAAATTTACTTCAATATTTTTTTCCTAAGTACAAAGTATTTACCACATTTTATTTCTTCACCGCAACACCACACCATTCTTAGGGTTTATTGCTTGGTTCTTCGTAGGAATGGGGGAGAAGAATGTTAGTTATTGCAATACCACACCATGTTTGGGGATTTTGGCTTGGGCATTGCGGTGAGGTGGGAAATTCCTTCTCATTTCCTTCTCCACCATTTTTATACAGTTCACCAACACAAAGGTTGCATTTTGTTGATTTGCAGCTTTAGTTGATGATGTTTCTTTAATCACCAATGGCATCACATTATCCATGTAATACATAATCGTAGAACTCATCTCTTGGGCTACTTCAGCGGGGAAAGCAACATCCATGGTCCTATCTTAGGGTGGATGAGATTCCTTTGCAAACTTCATCAAAGGTTCAAAAGATTACCAAAAATGGCCTTCCTGCATGCACCATGCCCATTGCATTTACAAACATAACACTGTTATCAAATGAATGCCACAAATAATATTTTTGTGTCGCCCCACAACCTCCCTTCACCTCTAACTCAATTTCTTGATGTATTTCAAGAAACCAGAGAAGCAATATAATTTTAGAGGCCTTATCCCTATGAGGAAATTGAATCCCTACAAGCCCACAAACCTTCACTTCATGTACAACTTCATAAATTGCATGGAGATAGCTACAATTATGCCATTAAATTGCAACTTTGTTAGCTATTGGAAAGGAATTACAATGAGGAGAGTCACCAAAATTTAGTTCCAAATGATTACTCTTAGTCAAATATAGTGGTTGATCACCAGATTAATGGTACACGAACCAACCAATGTGGTAGTGTATCTTTCAATGAATTTATTACTAGTGTAAGCTGCCAAGAGAACCTCAATCCCACCAAGAATTATTTTTTATCTTTATTATCAAAATCTTGAATGCGAAGAGTAGAGAGCCCATCAAGGATGAGTTATCAACATTTTCCAATTTTCTTAACACATTGTTGATAAAAGAAAAGGCGTATATTGGTTCACCAATATCTTTTATATAACTATCCAGTGCTAGAATATACCATCCCTTTAACATGTATATAAGGATTGATACCTATTAGAACTGAGCATTTTGAGCAAGTTCCAAGGAATATTCAAAGTCCCATTATGACTTTGGGACTCCTTTTAAAAGTACAAACTGTGCGAACCCCAACCTTGATACCTGCAAAACAAAGAGAATAAACACCTCAAGTTAGATATTGCAAGCCAAAACAAGGATTCCCCATGAAATCCATTTACAAATTCAAAATAGGAAAGAAAACAATGAAGAACACAATAGAAATGATAAACTAGATTGAATCCTAATTTAAATATGCAAACTCATGATCCCATGGGGCAATTGGTGCCAATTGGATGTGAAAATTGGCTCTTTCCCAATTCCTAAAAAGCAAGCTTCGAATGTTGAAGAGATTGATCCACTTTGTTGATGAAGAATGAAGACTCCAACCCAAAAATCTGTAAAACCTAGTTATGATTCAATGATAATAGATGGAATTCAAGAGATATTTGAGCATGGTAACTTTGCTTAGATTGTGGATGATGAAATGAAGATATGAGCTCTTTATTTATAGGATTTCAAGATGGATGAATGTCCAAATTTGATCAATGTGGGACTAATATTCATCCAATGATATGATGCCATTTGTCAAGCTATGAATGGATGATGGATGTGCAAGATTTGGGGTTTGTGCCAATAAATGTCAATATTTGAAATTCAAATTTGTTGAAATGACATGCAAGAGGGAAAGGAAAATGCAATAAATGCCACTTGGCTCAAGGCAAAGGACATGTAAGATGAAGTTATTGCCTTGTTGGATGTACATGTTGACTTGGAATTTTTGAATTCAAATTGAGAGAATATTCCAAAAGATGCCATGTGAGGAAAATAGAGATTTAATAAATGAATTAAATCTATTTTCATGTGCAACTTGCATTATCTAGAGGATGTGACATGAGATGAGGTTAAATTAATCAAGGTTAATTAATTTAACAGGAGATTAGATGATGTGACCTATTTGACTTAATTTATGGATTTATTTAAATCAAATAAGAGAGGAATATGATAAGAGGCTAATTAAATAAGGATTTTGATTTATTTAATTTAAAAGGGACGGTGTTAGATTAAATCAAATAAGGTTTTAATTTATTTAATTTAATGGATGGACTTTAGAGATTTAATCAAATAAATTGATTATTTAATTAAATAGGGATAATTAGATCAGATGGATTGATTTAATTAACAAAAGAGATTGACTTGATTAGAAAAAATGATTTATTTAATTAAGAGATGAATATTGATGAATTTAATCAAATATAGGAATTTGATTAAATGGTTAGACCGAGGGATGATTCAAGAAGAAACGATGTTAGTAGGTCAGGATCAGATGCACGATGTCAATCAATATATTTTACGTGTCTACACAAACATTAGTTTTTCTCTCCGCATTGAGATATCTCAATTGGAACCATCTAAAGCATCTCCCATGGAAAGCTCACTACTACAAGCCAAGTATTCAATGATGCAAGTCAAGATGAACCTTGAGATAGTGGCATGTTTGTATGCAACATAGCATGCAATGAACTCTAACAAACTACCAATATCTTTTCTTGAGGGCCAAACCTTCTCATGTACTTTATTGTAGTGTCTTTCTGCATTAAGAAGCTTCAAAGTTCCAAAAAAGTTCATTTCAAGAATCTTTGTCATTCCATTGATCAATGTTTGAACCAAAGGAGATTTTTGTTTAGAAGCTTTCATTTCATTTGATGGAAACTCATGCAATGCAGGCTCTAATTTTCTCCTTATTTGGCTTAACTCCATGTAAATTTAATGAAGAAAGATTAGGGTATGTGCAGGATCGATATATGCAGGGGCAGGAGCACACGATGATTGAGAGGTACTTGCCCAGGCACGTGCAGCGTCAGTTCGGAGAGCCGCAGGATCGGCCTAATGACGACTATGTGGCAGTCTTTGCACGCAGCATGACACAGTTGTCATGGGGTCACAATATTCCTACCTCCGAGGTGGTTGACAGCTTCAAGCAGCTGGTAGCCTGACCATGGGATTATGATTAGGGCTTGGCAGATCCAGGGACCACACAGGCCTACAGAGACTGGTTCATACCTCCTCTTCGGTTGACCATTCCAGGTGAGGATCCAAAGGTGCGCAGGGTCAGAGGCAGAGGGAGAGGATGAGGGCGAGGACTAAGGGTCGAGATTCAACAGGATCCACCAGGTGTGCCCCCAGTTCCGCTAGGTCAGGGAGATGTCCATATGCAGGATCAACAGTAGGAGCCACCAGTCCCACCACCATGAGCCGAGGGTGAGGATCAGGTTCACGTGCAGCCACGGGCACATCCATAGGGACAGGAAAATAGTCTGGATGCACTGATTGCACAGCTACAGGCCCAAGTTTAGGCACTGACAGTGGAGAGAGACCAGGCGAGGGTTGAGAGAGAGCAGTTGAGAGTAGAGAGGGATTAGGCTGTGCAACAGAGATAGGCTACAAAGCTACAGGCAACCACTGAGCTAGGCCGCAGACAACAGATCAATATTATGACAGCCTCCTCCTCCTAGGGTACAGTGCCAGTATGATCCTACAAGGATGCTATCCGAGAGATAGAGTACTATCGTTGGGCCTACCATGATGCCATACCTAGAGCAAATTGGGTCCCAGAGTATTCAGAGCAGGCCAGCCAGAGACCACCAAAGGGTCACGGTGATAGGGGTGAGGGCAGCATTCATAGAGATCAGGCTTGATCCAGATGATACACATTTTTTTTTGTGCCTTATGGGCTCGTTTTTGATAGCCCGATGGGCGTTTTGTACTGATTGACATATATGTGTACAGTGATCCGATTTATTCTTTGTACTATGACAGTGACATGATTGATGATATATATGAGCCGATTTTGATGCCATGCATTGTGTTCCCTTTTATGCATGGATGGTTTATTTCTATATGCTTCGCAATGATGTCTTTTATGGATGCATTTATTCCTAATGATGATATATGCGTTATGACTGTGACTAACAGATCTATATTATGTTAACCTATGATATGCAAATGTAATGGTTTATTTATGATAATGCAAAATGCAATGGTCCGATATGTGAAATGATATGCGAAATGATATGTAAATTATGCTTATGAAATGTTAATGAATGGATGCAAATATGAATTTTATACGTCTATGCCTATGTGGAATGATTTACGTAATAAATGTTTTATGATGTTATTTATGAGATGATATGGATAATGAAATATGAAAATGCGATGGTCGTAATATGATGCTAATGAAATGGTGTTAATGCATAATGAGATAATTTAATGAGATGCTTAGGATAACAAATGTTATTATCCTAAATGTAATAAAAGATGGTGTATATGATGCAATGATATGTTAATACAAAGTGATGTGCTGATGTGTGAAGTGGTGAGATGATGATATGATGTTATTTATGTTATGCAAGTATGTATGCCTAATGAATTAAATGCTTATATACTTATTGCTTATGATTATGCAAAAATGATTATGGAATGATTTTGTTCATGCTATGTGATGATTTAGATGGTAATATGAAATGGTTGTGAAATGCAAATGAATTTTTATGCAGTGATTGATATAATGCCATGAGATGCAATGTAATGGGTGAAATGCAATGACATGGATGCACCTATTTATAAAGCATGTTTATGATAACTTATTTATGATGATTAAAATGCAATGAGTATGTTTCCTATATTATATGCTTATGCCATATGCTAATGATTTGTGGATGTAGGATTGATGGCGATGATGGTGATGATGATCGACTATCATAGTACCTTGTTAGTGCGATTAGTAAGAAAAGAAGAAGTCATTTCAACAAGACACAAGATGATGCAAATGCAAATGATGATGATGATGATGATGATGATGATGATAATGATGATTACTTGCCAAGGAATTGGGATTTTCAAAGGGCCAAATTTTCTTATGTTTGATAACACACGTGGTACGATGCATCAAGGTATAGAAAAATAGGATGGCGTGGTACTTAGTGTGATGGACTTTGACTCGACAATCAGATAGGAGTATTCTTGTTCACACCTGACATACGAAAACCTTGCTATGATGCACTTTAGAAGTTTCAGGCACCTCGGGCCAAAACACGGAAAGGTAAACCTTTCCCTGTAATACTCAACAAATTTCCCTAGACCTCTTCCATACATTCCTAACAAAGCAAGTATTTGCCGAGGTTATATTACAAGAACATCCAACAAGCACAACAGACAAAAGATAACGATCGTTGCCCCATTCCTATTTCTCTAAATCCTCTGTTTTGGGATATCATCGAGACGTCCTTGGAATGAGTGCAAATAAGATAAGTCAAAAGATAAAGACCAAGTAAACAAACAAACTGATGCTCTTTAATACCGTTAATGAAAAAAAGGATGTGTTTTCTAAGGATAAGAACCGAAACTTATTGCCAAAAGATAATGCCCATTGTAGGAAGGATTCATCCTAGGACATGTTAGTGGATGGCGACATGTCATTTAGTTTATCCAAAGTGTTCTAAGGGATGATTGATATGGGACCAATTTAGATGATGAGTTACCGATACCAAGAGATGACCAACTTGCTTACGCACTGAATTAGACTTTAGACTTGACATTTGGAGTTTTACTTTTTTAAGCTGCTAGAATTGCTTCTAACTGTTTCACCAAAGGTTGATGATGACGATTAGTTTATTATGAGTGATGTTTATCGTGGGTGCAAGCAGGATGAGACAAATGGATTTTTTCAAATATTTGGATGTTTTTGATGTTTTGCAATGTTTTGAGGTTGTTTTTGATATTTTTGAGATTTTTACAAATGTTTTGATTTTTGATTTTTCAATGTTTTTGGGATTTTCTGAGATTTTGACCAAGAGACTAACCTAAAAACCTATCCTAGGGGCCTCGTGGGCTGATTAGAAGATTAGCCTTGCCTACGTTATACACGCAGAGACCTCATAGTTCGACTGACGACTTGACCGATTTACAGATGATGATATACATGATGAAATGTCAGCTTATTATGATAGACTCCTATAGGACTGACCTAAATGTCTCGGGGGAGGATCAAAGATCAACCTTGCCTACAGTCAAGCTCAAAGACCACGTAGTTCAACAAGATGACTCTTTTTTTGACTTTTTGAATGACTTTTTCACCTATTTTTGGATTTTGATATGTTTTGATGTTTTTGGATTTTGTGATTTTTTTATGTTTTTTGATTTTTTGATTTTTTGATTTGAGGACTTTAAGAATATACACGAATCCGATATGATAAGAACATGCCCCCAGCGTGATGTAATAGACTACTCCGATAAAGGTAGGACAAACTGACCTTGAGGATGGGCCGAGTAGTACTAGGAGGGATCATGATACGAAAACATGACCAAGCTAAGGTGCGGATGCGAGTGGATGAGTGATGGATGGAGACCTGAATGCGATGGAGGATTGGAAGCAAAATGGATGGATGATGCCGAACAAGCCGTAAAGATCCTGGTGGATGGAAAGTGCTTATTTATGCAAGGCACCTGTTTGCTAGGTTTTCACCGAGGTACTTGCCCAAAGTGCCACCAAAGTGGTTTTCACTATAGGACGATTTTTCTTTTTACTATTTTTTTATCCTTTTTCTGATTTTTTTGGATTTTTTGCTTTTTTGCTTTTTTTGTTGTCACCAAGACGCCTGTTTGCCAGGTTTTTGCCGAAGTAACCATTTTTTCAGGACTTTTTCTGATTTTTTTGGATTTTTGGTTGTATACCTTGAGATATTTAGGCATAAAACTTTTTGAGATGGGAGCTATTCATGGGCTCCTATAGAGGTTCCCCTTCAGGTGTTGATAGCTGATATGCCCCTGATTTATAACTTGCTGTGATGACGAAAGGTTCCAGCCAATTAGGTTCAAACTTTTCTTTGCTGCTTGGGTTTGGGACATTCTTCTAATTTTCTTTTAAGACCAGCTCTCCGACTTGGAAAGTCCTGCTTCTGATTTTCTTGTTGTAGCTCCGTTTGAGCCTATTTTGATAGACTTGCAAATGATTTAAAGCATCTATGCATCTCTCATCTAGTAACTCCAGCTCGTTTAGTCTTGATACTCTATATTCTTCATCCGTGATGAGGTTTTGCAGTGATATCCTGAGGGATGGGACATCAATCTCAATGGGGAGAACCACCTCTGATCTATAGACCAAGGAGAATGGGGTGGCGCCGGTGGGTGTGTGGATGCTAGTTCGATAGGCCTAGAGGGCGGGATTAAGCTGCAAGTTCTAGTCACAACCTGCGTCATTGACTATTTTCTTGAGGATTTTGAGGATGGTTTTGTTGGTAGCTTCTGCTTGGCCATTGCCTTGGGGATAGTACGAGGTGGAAAAGCGATGTTGGATTTTGAATTTCTCGTACAAGTCACGAACCTCCTGGTTCTTGAATGGTGTCCCATTATCTGAGATAATGGCTTGTGGGACACCATAATGACAGATGAGATAGTTCAGAATGAATTTTGAGATCTACTTTCTAGTTATGTATGTCATGGGTATGGCTTCCACCCACTTTGTGAAGTACTCAGTTGCAGTTATGATGAATTTGTGGCCATTGGATGAGGTGGGTGTGATTTTTCCAATGAGATCGAGTCCCCACTATGAAAAGGGCCATGGTGTGATGATCGGGTGAAGCTCTTGAGCTGGAGCATGGATGAGGTCCCCATGCTGCTGACATTGTAGACACTTTTTAGCATGATTATGTGCTTCTCCTTCCATTATGGGCCAATAATACCCCATCCTCAGCAGTTTCTTTGTGATGGTCATTCCACTCAAGTGTGAGCCACATATACCATTATGAACTTTGGTTAGAGCGGTTAATGCCTCCTCAGCATTTAGGCAGCACAACAAGGTTCCTTCTATGCTTCTATGGTATAGGGTATCACCTAGGATCACAAATTTGGATGCCTTTTTAACAAAGGTTCATTTTAGGTTTGATGGTAGATCAGTGGGTATGACTCATATTCGAAGATATGTATAGATGTTATGATACCAGGGATCGCTAGGACCAACGATTTCACACACATATTCCAATTTTGGTACCTCAAATGTGGGGACGAGAAGCTGCTCAATCAGAAATTCATATTTTGGCACGTTATGAGGGATGTCTAATAGGGACCTGATTGTAGCCATGGCGTTTGCTGCTCTGTTGTTAGTTCTTGGAATCTGCTCAAATGTTATGTCAATGAAGGATTCCTTTAGAGTCTCCACCAATTTCTTGTATGGAGTGAGTTTGTCATCCTTGGTCTGATATTCATTATTGACCTGATTTATGATCAACTGAGAGTCTCCATATACCTTGAGAGCTATGATATTCCATTGCACTACTATCCTAAGACCTATGGTTAAGGCCTCGTATTCTGCAATATTATTAGTGCAAGGAAATGCCAGTTTATATGATCTTGGTATGCAATCCCCTTGTGGAGTAATGAAGAAGACAACAGCTCCTGATCCGTGCTGTGTGTACGAGCCATCGAAATATAGTTTCTAGTGGTTGGCTATGTTCAGGTTAAAGATGGATTCATTTGGAAACTTTGAGACAAGGGGATTTTCAGAATATATAGGTGCTTCAGCTAGTTGATCTGCAATAACCTGACCCTTGATTGCTTTTCTCTCCACATACTCGATGTCATATTCTGATAATATCATTACCATTTTTCCATTCTTCCTATGAGCATTGCCTTCGATAAGAGATACTTGAGGGGATCAATTTTTGTGATGAGCTTTATCTTGTGTGCCAACATGTAGTGTCTGAATTTTTGGGATGCAAATACTACTGCGAGGCACGCCTTTTCGATGAATGATTAGTTTAGCTCATGACCGACCATTGTCCTACTGATCTTACGGTATTACGGTTCTTTCAGGATCTTGAGGCGTGTTGGAGAGGTGGCTTATGAGCTTGAGCTTCCGGCAGAGAGCAGGGTACACAATGTTTTTCATAGATCACGTCTCAAGAAGGCGTTGGGACACCGTGTGGTACCGTCTGCAGTTCTACCTCCCTTAGATGATGAGGGAAAGTTGATTTTAGTACCCGAGTCTATCGTGGAGTACAGAGAGAGACAGATGCGTAGGAGGACTATCAGGGAATATTTAGTGAAATGGAGAGATTTGCCTGTGGAGGATGCTACATGGGAGAGCGAGGATATTCTGCAACATCCGGAGTTGAGATTGCTTGAGGACAAGCAATTTCAGGAGGGACGGACTGTCATGTCCCCTTCTTGTTGACATCTCTCAAAGCACTGGATTAGCCTATTATGCGACCCTCGTAGGCTGATAGGATGGATAGAGGGTCTTGATGGAGCTTGGCTTGGCTTCAGTTGTCATTTTTTGATCAGTGGGCTTTCGTTCGGGCTCATTCGGACACCATTTACCTGAGTTGCTATTTTTAGCAGTATTTGGCACTCAAAGAGGCACCCCTGCTATTTTTAGCAGTACAGTTTGATCACGTGCAGAATCACTCCCTGGTTTGCCAGCTTCAGACGGTTCGTGCATCGGACGTTTCTTGAGGGAGTTATTAATATTTGATTGATTAATTAAATATTAATTAAATTGAGCATATAATATAAAGTTATAATATTGTAATATTATAACTTAAGTGAAGGGGTCGCCCATCATAGAAGGGGCCAATTTTTAATTATATTTTATAATTAAAATTTGATCAGAGACTATTGGAAAAATTAAACAAGAAAGTCGAATTATTTTAATGATCCCTATTTTTAAGGAATTCGCACTTTTGCAAGAGTATAAGGTTTTTGCTTGGAAAGTCGAGCCATTATGTTATTGTGTATTGAAAATTGATCAAGTCTTGACCAGAGCACGGAAGCCAAGGGTTTCAGTCTCAGAGCATTGGGGAACGAGCCATCTCCAGTGAAAGCAATTCAGAGGTTGTGAAATATCATCCGATTTATTGCCAGGCAGAGAGATTTCTTCATCCAGGAGAGATCACAGAACATTCACAGTTGATTCATCGTCAGGGTTTTGACCAGAGAAATCATCCGAAAAGGGGTCTACAGAGGTGGCGCCTATTTCACAAGTTCCAGGCTAAGCACATAAGAGCCGTACAGATTTCTTATTTGCTGTTACCAGATCCGTACTGTTGCAGCAGGCCGTACCTCTTCATAAAAAGCCGTACTTTTCCTCTGAGAGCAGATCGCTTGCCTTTCTTGCAGTTTGACTTCACAGTAGAAGGCGCTTGGGCATTTGGGAGCATTGGATATCATCTGGCTAAGGAAGAGTTTGCATTTAGATAGCCGTACTGATCTAACTTCTCTCTAAGGCGGCTGAGATCAGGTTTTTAAATATTTCCAATTTACTTGTCATTTCACTTGCATGTCAAAAACCCATCATTGTAATGATTTAGAATGAACAATAAATGTGCTGGATATCTATTTCAATAGCTATTTGCTTAGTTCGCACCTATTTGAAATTATTTAGATTTTTGAATCAATTATTGCAAAAATCGCATTATCTCTTTATTGCACAAAAACCCTAAAACAGTCAAAAACGCAAAAAAACAAACAAAAACAGTCAGATTCAGAAACAGGGGAAACAAGGGTTTCTACAGAATCTCTTGAAGTCTCCCGTCGTGAAAAATGGCATCTCCCATGAAATTATGCCCAGCGATATTCTATTTTACTGCACTGAAATTCCATAGAGAATAACATATTCTGTTGGATCCTGTCTTGATCTCATATCAGAGTTATGAAAGTCATTTTCTTTGTCCCATGGAACAGTCCCATGCATTGATAGAAACTTTCAGAGTAGAGAATTTGTTAGTCATCATTGATCGGTATCTAAGCTTATGGAAAATGTATAATGAAGATCTGTTTTTAAAGCATGTGTTGAACTTTATAAAGAAGACAAATGCAGTGGCTTTTGGAATTTGAAGGTTCTACAAAGCAGGTTACAAATTTACAAGCATACATGGGATTGGTTCAATCAATAGGAATGCTTTCATAAGAATTTGAACAAAAATAAAGATGACAACAAAGTTATGCTTCATCTTCCTTTTATAATTGTGTGACTTTCGTAGGAGAGAGGCTTGGGAAAAGAGGGGAAAAAGCTACAATTAACTTACAAGAATATTGATATGGTACTTGTGCCCTTGTTAGTTGTCACAATACATGTGCCCTTGTTTTGAAAGTTCAATGTCATGATATTTTTTTATAAATTATTTTTTTTTAATTTTTATTTATATTAAAATAATAAAAAAAGATGGCATCTCCAAGTACCCCCATCTCCTATTTTCAAAAAAAGTTGTACCGATACCAGTACCAATCTCTCGTACCAGTACCAGTACCAATCTCCCGACAACTATGCTTTTTTCTAGTTTGTATTTATATTGCACCAGCATACCCAACCATATCAAACCTAAGTTAAAAAAAAAAGGAGGGGCAAATTGTCATACCTAAACCTAAATTTACAACTTAGCCCAAAAATGATTTAACCTAGCTAAACTTAGTAAGCTTAACTAGGAAGAAATCAATCCAAATAGTTAAGGCCTAGATTAGACTCAACTAAAACTAACTCAAGTCTATTCAAAAAATTATCAATCCCGAGTTGAAGATGTATAATTCATGGAATTACCTAAATTTACTTTATTTTATATACTCTAATAAATCTAACTTAAGAAAACAGTCAAAATCAAGTCTAGATATGTGGATAATAGAAAAGAATCATATAGCAACCACATGTGTACTTAAAAAGTGCAAAATAAAATGGTAGTTGGTGCAAAACTTCAAAAAAGTTTTCCAAGAGTCCAATAGTATGCCATCTAAGAGAATGGCCCATGAGATCCAGTTGCAACCGGATTACTCTCTTTGAAACATAGGCCTCTATAGGCAATCTCTTTTAGAGGAAAATGAAGGAAATAAACACCTTCATGCAATGCTAGATCGAGATAATTCATCCTATTCATATTTCCATGTGACTCTCCCATTTCCATTGTGCCAAAGAAATATGGTACACAGAGTATGTGTATTGAGTCTAGCGTCTTGAATAAGACACCATCTTCCAGGGATCGAATTATTAGATTAGTGCCAACATCCCAAGTATTTCACTAAATTTTACTTGAAATCTAGGTGTGATAAGTCGAATGTGAGCGTTAGAAAACAAGCAGCAAGTAAAAGAGTGCAAATAAACACCAAAACAACCTACACCTCAAGATTAGCCTAAGTTGGAAACAACACAAGATGAAAGCAACAAAATGAAACTCTATACCTTGCGTCGAATCGATCCTTTGGTTGGCCCTTCGATCTTTGATGTGTATGCTCCTTGGATGGCACAAGATGCAAGCTAAATGATGTTGTGAGGATGAGTGCAAGTGGATAAAAACATGAAAATGGCTAAGTATAAGTTGAGAAACAAAATTGCAAGAGTTTGGCTAGCAAAATGATCTCTTCCAAAATGAGAGAAAAGAGGGGGTATTTATAGGAATTTTGAGAATTCCTAAAAAAGATGGATGGCCAAGATTGATCCACCAAATATCAAGATATACGGCTAAGGTGAGTTGAGAACTCACAAGCCCTCACATCTTGACATGTGGCATGTGATATAACCCTAAAAGGTGAAGTGGACATGAGGTGGAAGGATGGTACATGACATGGAAGGGGGGTACAAATACCTTGGGATTGGACAAGATATCCCCATAAAGGATGTCCTTGTCCCATGTGGGTGAGAGGACAAGTGGGGAATTAAAAATTCCTCAAATATTCTCATGGGGATGAGAGAAGGAATTTAAAATTCCTTAAATGCATTGGGGGATTAAATGTGAATTAAAAATTCACATGGGGAAGGGAGATGCCTTGTCAAAAAAGAAAAGCACTTAATAGGGTTGACTCAATTAAGTAATTAGGATTGTGCAAGTACTTGATTAGACTGATTAATGAAGATTAGAAGAGAGTTAGATTCCACATGTGACTTGATGTGACCAGTCAAAGATCACATGTGGAAGAGTAATGAAGGATTAGAGGAGGGTTAGGTGGCTAAGAGAGATTAGAGGCCAACTTGCAAAAGTTGGAGAATGTGACACATCCTAATCAAAGATTAGGCATGTGCACATCCTAAATGATGAGATTAGAAGATGGATTAGGATAAGATAAAAATGATGGAGGATGTGACATGAAGGGAATTTATTTAATTCAATTGATAGAAGGAGGATTAAAGAGATAAGGTATTATTGATTAAATACCTTAGGGATTTGGCAGAATTAAAGATATTAATTAAATAATAGCAGTATTACTTAATTAACAAAAATAAGACGAAAGGGGATGAATTTGGATAAATTAAGTGTCCAAATTTAGATGTCTACACTAGGTACCACCAAGTAAGAACTAAGTACATCAAGAAAACAAACTTGTAAAATAAGACAAGGTTTGTATAATGGGTTTGTGCTTCTCTTCAGTTTATGTATGCACCCTCTACTTTTGTGAGGCTAGTGATGTTGTATTATGACCATATATTAGTTCTTTTGACATTGTATACTTGGATGATGTGTTTAGCAAAACTATGGAGAGCATTTAATAGATTTGGAATAAGTTTTACAAATGTCGAAAGAGAATAAGTTCTTGCTCAATAAGAAGTGTAAATTAGCACAACAATCAGTAGTCTACTTGGAAGAGGAAAATTGAGAATTGACCCTGCCAAGATTGAGACTATTGTCAATTGGCCCAAGACTTACAATGTGACCAAGATAAGGAGCTTTGTAGGGGCTTTCACTTGTGAAAAATTCAAACATTGTAATCAAGAAAGGATTAGTTATTTTCAGATTGCTTTGTCACAAAGAAAAGGCTTGTGATGTCCTGTTTATTTCCTTAATATTAAGTACAATCTGTCATGCCCCCCGAGCACAGTCTGCAGAAATTAATTAATGCCTAGGATAGCCTGTGACTAAAGAAAAATTGCTGACCAAGGGAAAGTTCAAGGGTTTGATGAAATTTACTAAGGGTAATATTAATGTAGCAATTCCATATACTCGTTTATTCTCTACCTTGTTCATAAGCGGTTTGGAGAAGGCTTTTCGTTACAAGGTGGCGCTAACTAACCAGTTAGTTAAGGCAGCAGCCAGTACAGTAAATAAGGAAGTCAGAACAAAAGGAAGCGATCAATAAGAGTCATGATTTTTGGAAGAGTCATTATCTTTCAAAAGGGTATATCTCTTCACTCAACCGTGAAAGATATATAAGAGGGGTCAAACCATTTGTAAGAGGCATAAATGGGGATCAATCAAGCAGATTGGAAACAAGAGAAATAAGGATTAGAAATTATAAGAGATCTATTGGATTAAATATTATTAGCAAGAATATATTTGGGAAGTTTATATATATATATGCAATAATGATGCTTGCAACAATTATTGATCCTTCTAAGTAATCATGAATATTCCTTTATTATGAATATAGATAACAGATTCGTATAATAATCTATTTTGAATTTAGAAAAATGATTGCAAAACAAGTAGGCTGATCAACCTTTCAAGTTCACGAGAGGTGAAGGACCGACATACCCACCATCAAGTACGCCACCCTTAGGGGGTTAAGCCTCGTGGGCCGGGAGGCAAATGTGTGCTCCCAGGCTTGGTGGAGGGAGGTAGTCTTCATGCTCTTATCAAGTACACCACCCATAGGGGTTAAGCCTCATGGGCTAGGAAGCTTATTAGTGCTCCTGGGCTTGATCAAGGACGGCCAGCCTCCAAGGTGGACTGAGGAATGGAAGGGCAGCCCACCTTCCATGCTCTCGCAGTGCAAGGGCGACCAACCTTGAGACTGCGGTTTGCAAGCATTTCAAGTTCATGAGAGGTGAAGGACTGACATACCCACCATCAAGTACGCCACCCTTAGGGGGTTAAGCCTCGTGGGCCGGGAGGCAAATGTGTGCTCCCGGGCTTGGTGGAGGGAGGTAGTCTTCATGCTCTTATCAAGTACACCGCCCATAGGGGTTAAGCCTCATGGGCTGGGAGGCTTATTAGTGCTCCTGGGCTTGATCAAGGACGGCCAGCCTCCAAGGTGGACTGAGGAATGGAAGGGCAGCCCACCTTCCATGCTCTCGCAGTGCAAGGGCGACCAACCTTGAGACTGCGGTTTGCAAGCATTTCAACAAATTCTTAATGAGATTATTATTTGAATCCATATTGGAATGGCTATTGCACTAGTTAGAATTTTGATGTGACTAATGTGCATGTATATCATGATGTTTACTAATGACTAATAATATATTTATATATATTATCATGGCTTATGAGCTAATGTCGATTTCTAGTGACTAGTATTGTGTGCAGGACCTAAACCAAGATTTATAAAGGGCATTTCAATTGGTAAATTTATAATCTTAAATATATTACATTTCATATTTTGGTTGAAATTGTGGTTTTAGGGAAAAAGCTAGGAATATCCCAAATAGGGGACATTACAAGGTTAGTCATGTTTAGAGAAGGTTTCATTTCCTATAAATATGCCAAGAAATATTGTAATAAGTATATAGTCATTTCACCCCCATTCATGGGGTCTCCTAAGCTCCATCTGGCTAATAATCTCAAAGAGTATGCATGATGGGTTCCACCTAGAATGGACTAGATCAAGATTAACTTTGATAGCACATCTTGTGGTGCAACCCGGGCAGATCAGGGGCGGGATGTGTTGTTAGAGACGATGAAGGAAATATTTTGGCACTGGCTGCAAAAAAACTCCCTAATGGAATGAATAATGAAGCTGAATTTCAAGCTGCTCTGATGGGAATACAACTTCGCAAATAAATAAATAAGGGAAAAATTCACGTTGAAGGAGATTCACTGATAGCTATAAATGCCATCCGTTATAAGGCAAGAGCTATATGGATACCCTAGTAAGGGCTAAGTGGTGTGGTGGTTTGAAGAGCTATATGGACAGCGCAATTGTTGGCCTTGACCTCCATCCAATTAATGGGCTATGGCTCTGAATCACTTATGGCTACACCAGCATGTGGATCCCCTTCATTATTCAAGCCAATGGAGTGGATAATAAGGAATGGCACAACAGCATGTGGATCCCCTTCATTATTCAGGCCAATGGAGTGAATGATAAGGAATGGCACATGAAAGCGAAATGGGGTATCAGCTCCCTCAAAGCAGTTGCAAGAATCACTTGCGTTGGAGTGGTGGACTAGTCCTTTGTCTGGGATACTGACTCTAAGGACAAGGCTGCAGAGGAGATGGGCTACTGATTTTTTGCTGTGGGAGTCCTTGTCTTTGGTAATACTGTATATACATAGCTAGGGCCAATTTTGTAAGAGGGCTTTAGCAGTACTCTGATATGTCAATATATGTTGCCTCTGACTCTCTTGTGGAGCTGGCAATACTATGTAAAAAGATATTTGAGCCTTTTTTCTACATGGCTCTGCACTGTACATGTCTATGACCCTCCTATGGAGCAGCCAAATGTAAATTTTTCACCACTTAATATAAACGGGTGTGACCCATACAGCCACTTTTACTTATCAGAAAAAAAAAAAAAGTATTTAATCATTTCAAATGAAATGGTCCTATTTTGCACTTAATCAACGATTGATTGTCATCAAAATTGGGAGTGGCTAACCTGCACACTTGGGTTGTTATGTTTATTGGTTGCAATCAAAGCAGAGTTTTATTCCTTGTTTTAGTTAAAAAATCTCTTATTAATCTCTTTCCTTTCAATCTCAAAAAAAAAAAAAACTCGACTTTTATATACAGATTTGTTTTCCAGAATTTTACAATTTCAATTCAGGTTTATCAGTGGTACCAAAGTAGTGATTCTATATTCTTAAGAAGTGATGATAATGTATCCAAAATGGACTCAAAGAAAGAAAGAGATAAAAGAGCTCTAAAACAGGTTATGGCAGAAAGGCTCCACATTTGGTACACAATATGAAGAGTCAAAAGTAGGAATTTTGATGAAATAACCCAGACTATGCAACAACCATTGCACAACATCAACAATAGATCCTGAACTAAAAGTAGTTGTATCAGAGTAGCGATTCTACAATCTTAAAACGTGATAATAGCATATCCAAAAAGGACTCAAAAGCAAGGAAGAGATAAAAGAACTCTAAAAGGAGTTATGGAAGAGAAGCTCCACCCTCAGTACAAAATAAAAATAGTCAAAGTAGGGATTTTGGGTGAAATGACCCAGACTATGCAACAACTAGTGCACAACATCAAGAATAGATCATTTCTTGTTCTGAACCTGAACCTGAAACTGTTAACTACAGTCACTAGACAAATATGGACCAAAATATAGAAGTGGAATATAAATATATTTTCTTTCTGAGAGTACTTGTAAAAACAACAGAAATAAAATTTGTTCTAGTGTCACCAATACAGAGAACAGCCCAAGCTCTTCAGTGATCCACCCTTCTGTGGAGAGGCCACCATTCCTCCCTGACAATTCCAGGAAAAACATTCTTCATTCAAAAAACCCTTTAGAAATGATTATACAGCTTCTTATAATGGGGAAGGGTAGGGGATAGAAAAGGAAGCTTGCTGGCAGTAAACCTCCATGACTGAGCAATCACCCTCAATTTATGACTGATTGATCATCCTCAATCTATGACTAACTGATCATCCTCAATTTATTTAGTAAACACTGTGCAAGGAATCCTAACTATACTTTTTAACTAGATGCTGACTGTCCTTTATTTTAGGAAATTAACTATGTGCTACCTGTCCCTTTAGTTTAGGAACTCAATCTATTTGTTTAACTGCATAGACAGATCCTAACTGAATTACTAATTCAATACAAGCTGTCCTTGATTTTAGGGAGATGAAGCTGATTCACTGTTGACTGGCTGTTGCTTCATCACATTTCTTCTCATCCCGATTCACATGGGGATGAATTACTACAAAGTGATTGGAGTAGAGCCAAAAGCAACTTTCCTTTTGAGTTGCATCAATGTCCTCCAACCCAAAGGATTCAAGATAATGAAGTTACTGTTAATGAGAATATATCAATTCAGAACAATGTAGTTTTTATTGCCTATGATGTTGAAGCAACAAAAAGTACGTTGGACAGAAAGAAACAGAACATTCATCTATCTTTGATCAGTATATGGTACATGAGAAATTTTTTGGGACAAACATCACAACTTCAGTTTGTATAATTGAAAAACCTTGTAGAAATAGTACATTATTTCTCAATCAATAAAGAATCATATGTTCAAGTTAAGCTTTCTCAAGAAATTTCACAAACTGTTCAAGTTGAGTGAAGTCCAACCCAATCAATCGCAGCACAAATATATTTAAAGGCTATATAATAAGGACAAGATACAGTTCTTGCACCATGGGATAGGCTCACACTCGCAGCTTCAAACTTTAAAGCATCAAAAATTGCAATAGCAATTGAAATGAACACAATTACAGATCAAGTGCAACTGTCACAACCATCAAGAAATGATGATGACTAAAAAGGAACAGAAGCATCTCAACATGAAGATTAGCACCTTAAAAACAAACAAGTAATGATTTGATATGAACATAGGAACAGATCTAATTTATGCAGTAGATTCTGTCATCCATTTGCATGATACTACTAAAGCACTCATCCATTCTTTGCCCTGTGGTTGGACAAGTAGATGAAGGTTACATCATATCAACTACAATTCGATCTGGTTTCAATTATGGTTTTCATGTTGAAGATAAATGATCTCTAGATAGAGATAAGTGGCTAAGAAATTGAGTTCTTAGTGAATATTTGGTGCAATGGAAAAATCTTCTTCTAGAGGATGCTTCATGGGAGGGGCCTAACCTACTTCAACCTCTTCATTTTTTATTTGACTGGAGAGTAATCAATTTAGGGAGGTTAGAATTGTAACAAGTTGTACCAATCTCATCAAAAAATACAAAATTCACACAAATAAAGGATATTGAAGACAATATCCATTTAAATAAAAGATAAAAATAGGATAGCCCGCACGGGTAGCAGAGTTGGCTTGGGCAGTGGGTTTGCTCCCCATTGGTCTTGGGTTCTACTCCACTCCTGGGTTTAGGTGGGACTTCTTGTGGGCGGGGGATCTCACCCGCAGGGGACTAGTCTCGCCCTAGCTCACCCCAAGTACCCAAGATACGGACTGCTGGACCGCTGACCTGGGTCGCACGGACACCCCTGTTGTATCCAAAAAAAAAAAAAAAAGATAAAAATAGGATTAAATAAATTAGTTAGCTGCATTGTTAAGACAAAAATCTTAGTTTATTTTAGAGAATTAGAATAAATGAAGCCATGCAAAGGCTATGAGTAGATTTGTTATAGGAATTTTTAGATGTTGTAGGATCCGGCAAAGATTAGTTATTTTAAGATTGCTTCATGGTGAAGCAAAGGTTAGTCATTTTTGGAGTAGATTTCCTTGTCTAAAAATATGACAAGACATTGTAACAAGGAGATGATTATTTGGAATGAAATTATGTTATTTTACACTTTATCAAAGACTAGTTGTCTTTAAAATCAATAATGGATAACATGTGAGCTTGAGTTGTTTTAATTGTTGGTTGTAATCAGATCAGAGTTTAAGTGTCGTCGTTCTGCCATTAAACGGATTCTATTTTGAATCCTTAAAAATAATATCTTAGTTTATTTGATACATTTTCATTTCTAGAACTGAAAGTTTCAAAATTTTAGGATTTAATTTGGCTCATAAAAATCATGTTTTTAACAAATTGAAGCATAAACCCAATAATGCACCCAGTTTTGGCACCACCTAACTCACAGCTACCATTTAAGATGGAAACTGATGCAAGAGATTATGCTACGGTGTTTGTTCTATTGCAAGCAGCTCAGTTGGATTGCTATCATTTTGAACTTTTTCATGGAGCAGAATCGATGTATTTACATATAATAAAGAATTGTATGCACTGGTGCAAGCAATTTCTATATAGAATCACTATATGGTGGGTATATAAACCATTAGTCACATGGATCACCAACCTTTTCAATAGACAATAAAAGTTGTAGCAAGCAAGCTATTGCAAAAGGATGGTTGTTAAGGAAATTTCTTTTGACTAACAAATAGGTTGATATGTTATCGAGATTATCTTTTGATTTCAGCATTGGGCACAATAACTTATCTTGAACTATTTGTCCATGAGGCATATGATGAGGAGTATGCACAAGTTGAATATTTTAGAGAGATACATAAGCTCTTGCAAGCAGGAAAAAGAGTTGATTTTTAGTACAAAGAAGACATCTCAAAGTAGAGGTACTCTATAAGTTGAGAATGTTTTAAGGAATGGAAAAAAAATCAACTTATAAGAGAGACACACACCTTTGACACATTTGCATAAGTATGTGTACTAGCCAAAAATGCAAGATGACGTTTCTAAATTAACAATGGATGTGCTTTGGGTATTATGCTAGGAAAACATAAAGTAGGCCAAAGAATAGAAAGTTGAGGTTGTCTATGCCTTTACTGGTTTCAACAAGGCCGTGGGAAAGCATTTACATTATTCCATTGGGGGTTTGCCCATATAAAGAATGGCATGATTATTTATTTGTTGTCACAAACCAATTCAGCAAGATCTGAAACCTAATTCCACCTGAGAAACTCCTAAGGGCAATGAAAAAGCTGATTTACTTTCACTAAAGTTTAGGTTCACTTTGGCTTTCCTAGTTTCATTGTTTTAGATGGAGATGCAAGGTTATGTAACATGCCAAGCCCAGATAAAGAATAGAAATGTATTTCTTTGCACTCAGATTTAATATCACACAGATTACTGGAATGAGATTATACTGTTATGGGTCTTTCACCCACGAATATGTGATCACACAGGCTAAATATGAGTGGAACCCAAACAAAGAGCAGCATCACATGTTAATATGAGTGAAACCCAAACAAGAGTAGTATCGCTGAAATGAATATAGTCACAGTCAATCCAAACTAATGGCAAGACAATCATCAGAACTTAAACATTAATCACAATAGCTCGATGCATCAACAGGAATGTATATGTATATTGTAAACACTCACTGATAATAGTTGGCATAAATACACAGAAATATATACTGAGCAATCTGTTTGCCGAACGCAATGACCACTTCACGATTACTTACTCCCGGCAATTATTTCAAGGTAAATTAATGATCTGGTTGGCGCCTAAAATGGCGCATCCACAAGGAAAGCGACGCACAGAGATGTTCAAGCCTATATGGGGGAGTCACAACTGCTAGTTTCACGAGATGGTCCTGTTTGTATGGTCCCATCACATAATATTGCTGGAAACCAGTTCGAGATGACTTCAATTGCAAATCAAAAGGCAGCTCAAGTAATGTCAGGCTGTGATATGGTGGGATAGTAATCAGCGCTTGAGTTGCGAAGTGGTCCGTCTAAGCAGAAATAAGGATTGCCCGATTCACATAGATTGGCGTCACAAACAAGTTGTCCTCAATCGCCTCTCTTTCCCGCAAAAGCCCCAGCTAACGACTCTACAATTGAAAGTATGTGGAGATCAAACTCGGCAATGATGATGGAGGAAGGATAGAACAAACGACACCAAGTGAGGATTTCGTCCCACCTAGGTCTCCCAAGCTACCAATAGTTCATTTGTCCAATCAGTCATGCCCCTCCTTAACAACAATCCAAAATATATATATGCAGCAAAGGTGCCTTACCAAAATGGGTTTGCCAACAAGAATATTTAAAATTTAAATGTTATTATTAATTATTTAAATTTATATTATTATTATTGAATTATTTGATATTATTTTAAATAATATTATTATATTAATATTATTTATTAAATTTGAATTTAGCGTTTAAAAACGCTTTTTCCCGCCCAACTAAGAATAGGTCTCAATCGGGGACATGATAGTCCTCCCCGCCCAGATGTTGCTTGCCCTCAAGCAACCTCCAACTAGGATGCTCGAGAATCTCTACTCCTTCCCACGACCTCCCAATCCTCTTAGTTGAAACTACCTTTGAGCCTCCCTTGGAGAGACCTCGAAGAACGACCTCCTCCCCCTTAGATTTGAACTTCAACTCCATAGTTTGATAGTTTGTTGTGTACTCCCCAAGCGAGTGTAACCATTGCACTCTCAAAACTACATTTGACTCACCAATGCCAACTATGTAGAAATCATCTTGCATCTTGTGTCCTCCTAAGGTCAACTCCATCTGTTGAATCCGGCGAGTGCATGGAATAGTGTAATCATCTGCTATTGTCACATTAAATCCTTCAAAGTCTTCGGCCCTCGGGCCCATCTTAGCCACTAGCCCCTCATCAATGAAATTATGGGTGGCTCCACTATCTATTAATACTATTACCTTTTGTCCTTGTAAGTCCCCTCTAATATGGAGAGAGTGATACCTTGGTGCTCCTGAAAGTGTTGCAAGAGTGCCCCTCAAATGTCCTCCCTCCAATGTCACCGCGTGCTCATCCTCATTAGTAACGCCCTTAGGTTCACCTTCTCCCTCCTCGGTATCATCATCGAGGACTACCTCAATATAGTGGATGTGTCCTTTCCCCAAACACCTGTAACCCGATGCCCAAGGCTCCCTACAAGTGAAGCATGACTTTTTCCTTCAAAGCTCATTCTTAGACACATCTATCCTGCTAGACCTCGGTGGTAGGGTCGTCGATTGAGGAGTAATCTCATGAGGTGGCTTCTTTTGCTGCCTTGTTGGTGCATTCTTGAACATAGATTTTTTCTTCACAATGGAATCCTCAAGGCCTAAGGCTCTTTGAATACCCTCCTCCAATGATATTGGCTCCAAGGCCCTCACCAATCCACAAAAAGACTCTAATAGCCCCTCGATGAACAAGAACATAAGTCTCATATCTGTCACATCAGGAACCATAACAAGCCTTTGAAATTTTGTGACATAATCATCCATTGTCCCATGTTGCCTTAGCCGTGTAAATTCCATGAAGTATACCTTTGAATCTCTTCTATCAAAACTTTCTATGAGCCTTTGTGTGAAATCAACTTATGTGGTAACAAGGTTGAACCCTTGTGTCACAATGCCATGATGCCACCATTCGTGAGCTACACCTTCCAAATGTAGAATGGAAAACTTGACTGCTTCATCTTCGGTCATAGGGATGAGTGAAAAGTATGTATCTAGCTTTTGGACCCATGCTCACGCAATAACTTTTCCAAAACCATCTAATGTAGGAAGTGACAATTTACTTACTTTGTGTTGGAGGTCTCTATTGGATCGTTGTGTATGTTGTCTTCCTTCGTTCCTCGATCCATTCCTTGATCTAGCATTATTGTACTATTCAAAGGGAATCTCCCTTCAAGTGATGGCGCCAAGTCTCATATAATCCTCTATAATAGTAGCAAAATTAAGTTGATTATGCCCTTCTTCTTCTTGTGGTGCCTCTATCCTAGGCAAGAAAGTGGGTTGGGAAGGTCTGAGAGTTGATCCATTTAGAGTTCTACTCGGATTTCAAGCTCCAGACCGTTCTAAGTTGCCCTCTTCAGCATTGTTTGGCACTGATCTGTTGTTGGTGACTACGTTGGTAAGGTTTTGCATCATTCTTAACAACATTCGATTCATCTAATCTTGCTTTTGTAGAAGTGCCTTTATCTCATCGGTCTGATCAGCCATCTTCTTACCTCTGCCTCCTATTCCACTGTCACTTTTCTGAGTGGTTGCCTCAATCTTCTTTCTCTCTTTCTATGGCTCTCAAGTCTCTCTGGCTATACTGCATGCACAGAAGTTGTCCAGCAAGCTAGTAGGATTGTTAGCTCTGATACCAATGTAACATGCCAAGCCCAAATAAAGAACATAAATGTATTTCTTTGCACTCGGATTTAATATCACATAGATTACCAAAATGAGATTATACTACTATGGGCCTTTCACCCACAAATATTTGATCACACAGGCTAAATATGAGTGGAACCCAAACAAAGAGCAGTATCACATATTAATATGAGTGAAACCCAAACAAAAGCAGTATTGCTGAAATGAATGTAATCACAGTCAATCCGAACTAATGGCAAGACAATCATCAGATCTTAAACATTAATCACAATAGCTCAATGCATCAACAGGAACGTATATGTATATTGTAAACACTCACTGATAATAGTTTGCAAAAATACACAGAAATATATACTGAGCAATCTATATGCCAACCACGATGACCACTTCACGGTTACTTACTCCCAAGTAAATTATTTCAAGGATGGGGGCAAATTAATGATCTGGTTAGCGCCTAAATTGGCGCCTCCACAAGGAAAGCGACACACAAAGATGTTCGAGCCTATATGGGGGAGTCACAACTACTAGTTCCACGAGATGGCCCTACCTAGATACTCCCGTCACATAATATCGCCTAGAAACCAGTTCGAGACGACTTCGATTGCAAATCAAAAGGCAGCTAGAGTAATGTCAGGCTGTAATATGGTGGGATAATCAACGCCTGAGTCACGAAGTGGACCGTCTAAGCAAAAATAACAATTGCTCGATTCACATAGATCGACGCCACAAACAAGTTGTCCTCAATCGCTTCTCTTTCTTGCGAAAGCCCCAGCTAACGACTCTACAATAGAAAGTATGTGGAGATCAAACTTGGCAATGATGATGGAGGAAGGATAGAACAAACGACACTAGGTGAGGATTTCATCCCACCTAGGTCTAGAGCTGCGGAGGTTTTCATCTCCCAAACTACCAATAGTTTGTTTGTCCAATCTGTCATGCCCCTCTTCAACAACGATCCAAAAAATATATATGCAGCAAAGGTGCCTTCCCAAAATGGGTCAGCCAGCAAGAATATTTAAAATTTAAATGTTATTATTTATTATTTAAATTTATATTATTATTATTGAATTATTTAGTATTATTTTAAATATTATTATTATTGAATTATTTAGTATTATTTTAAATATTATTATTATATTAATATTATTTATTAAATTTGAATTTAGCGTTTAAAAATGCTTTTTCCCACCCAGCTGAGAATAGGTCTCAATCAGGGACATCCGTATTACCCGTCGGTATGCCTAGGTTTAGCGGATTTGCTCCATTAATAACCGATAACCAAATGGAGAGACCGTCATAGAACTATAATAAGAGGGCAACCGGTGCTTCATCCGAAGGCAAGCAGCTGACATCTTGGCATGTTTTGGACCACTTTGTGGACAAGAATAGATGCAAAGCTAAAAAGACCAACTGCAATCCATCCCCAAAAAGATGGCCAAACTGTAGTTGTAAGGTGCAACTCTCGAGGAGGTATATTAGAAAGCATAGATAGACCCGGGCCAAGAATTTGGCATATATTCAGAACTAAATACACTAGAGCAGTCCATTCTTCTACAAATAAATCTCCATTTTTTGCATGTTTTGGTTTCTTGCCTACCAACTCAATTGATGTTGGTACAACCAAGAAAAAATAAAGAAAACGTTGTGGTAAGGAGAAAACAATTAGGTTGATGTCATGATGGTACAACAAGAAAGAATAAAGAAGAAGTTGTGGTAAGGCAAAGCAATTGTCGTGATGATAATCTGGGTACAATCCTACTGAGCATGTTCTCCATGTCAACGCAGCTACAATAATGCTGTCCACCCAAGACAAGTGTGGATGCATGTCATAAATGACTTATGTGACAGGATAAGTATCCCCTAGACATAGCTTCTAGGAATTCTATAGAAATAGATATCCCTCAGACAAAAGTCAAATGGTATTCTAAACTTGAAAGTGCTTTCCCTGATGTATTAAATAAGATGGTGGGTGTGACTGCTATGTATTTACTTTGCAAAGAAACAAGAATGTAAGTCTGATGGCTGGTGTCTGTTAGTGATAATCAAAAAGAATTTCAATAACAAAAAATATATATCAACTACAAAAAAGGAACAATAATTTTACATCTCTTAGAAAAACCACAAAATGGCATCACTGCAAAAGGTTGTCTAATACATGGGCTTTGGTCTCATGGGATTTGGGCTTCGAATCCTGGACAGCAGGCTATTGCGTTTAACTGCTTCCAAGACTGGCTGAGAGAACAGAAGCGTCCAAAATCAAAAGGGAGAGAGAGATGTGTCTGCTCCCACAAAATGGGACGTATTGTCTGAAAAGGAAAAAAGGATTATCCTAAGAAACTAAGGGATTGGGGAAACTTTATGGCAGAATACATTTGGCATGGGCTTCCAATAAATTATGTCATATTCATAAGGTCATGAAGCCAATTCAGGCAACTGAGAAACACAGATTTCAATGATCTAGCCATTATTTTTCGAGGACAAATAAGTTTTTGCATGGTCACCTGGAAACTCCGGTATAGAGACAATGATCTTGTCACCGTCCCTGCACCCACATCTCCTAGTAACTATATTTATATAGAATATAGCTGTACCCTTATTCATTTCTCCCATACCCTGATTGGAATGGCATGCCCATCCCTGCTTCAGGACTTCGTAATCTACAGTTGACTATGGTTTTCGTACATAATTTTCTCTCTGCTTTACATCTATCAGACATAAAACAATGCACTCGCAACTAGGCTTTCAATCATCAAAAAAGCCTAAAAGTAGAGACCAACCCTTGAAATTCGCATGAAACCACAAAGATAAACAAATCCAGCCCTCCACGTATGAATTGCCATCTTCTCAGCTTCATTTATTTCCATATTTTTAACTAAAATATTAAAATTGATATAATTTGTTGAATGGGACGAGGTCAAATAATTAAAGCATTGAGACCTTCAAAACAGAACCTCGGTGCAATTCCAGAAACACAATAAAGTGATAAAATTGGGTAACATACAACATCCAACTTACAGGGTGCCGTGCATCTCAACCACAGTGCACATTCCAGGTGACGTGGAAATTTTTGATAAAGTGATTGAAATTGGGAAAATAGCACATCCAACTTGAAGGTGCAAATCCCAAAAAACAACAGCGTTGTGATAAGTAAGCCGAAGATTGTTGAGAGAGAGAGAGAGATTAACAAATTAAGAAAAGCTTTAAAAAAAAATAAAGTCATTTATGTTAAAAAATAAAGAGAAACGGCAGAATTTTTATTATTCTCATTACCATCCTAGGAAACAAACACCTTACCTTTCATAATTTAGGCTGCTGGCCTTGTAAATGGTTCCAATGGTAGAGAAGATAAGAGCAGGTAATAAGATAAGTGGAAGACAAATAAACCAAGTCTTGAAAGTGCTTATGCAGCGTTCACTTGTAGAGAGATTGTACAAGCGATACAACCTCAAGTAGATAAGCGACATCCACAGACAACTCCCCAGTGGAAGCTGCAGCCAAAAAGTCCACAAAGAACACTGCGCCATTATTCCTCTTCGATTGAAATGCAGATTTGTCACAAAATTCACCGTAATCCATACAAGCCCGGCCACGGACGTAGCCACGATGAGACCAACTCCTCCCAAGGCACGAAAATAGTTCCTCTTCCGGTGGATTATTATAACCCCATTTCCCACAATTAAAGGGATTGCCAATGATATGGCAAACCAAAACATTGCATAGTCATATCTCGAGTCTGGATAATCAATGAGTGGTTTGTTACCCTCCCTGGCCATCTCAGATATTAGAGAAAGGATTATGCATAACTGCAAGTGCTTCTGGAACTCTCTCTCTGCGTAATCACGCTATTTTTGAAATCTATGTAGGCTATGCTTTTACAATTTGCAGTTTGTTCTTACTTCGCCCCTCTTTGACATTGTCAAATACATCACTGAATAAATAAACTCCCTTGCCAGCGCAAGCAGAAGTCGTACAGTTGACCACTATACTCTCACCGCGTAATTTTTTTTTTTTCTTAGAAATTGTTCTAGCTTGAAGGACCGTTCGAAACTTTGAAAGCGTTTGAGCTATTTTGTAATGAATGAAGGTTGGTTTTTGATATTGTTCACATGTACAAATAAAATAAGTTTTTTATCAATTTGTAAAGAATGAATGAATGAATGTAGGGGAGAGGACCAACTAAGTAACTAGTATATGTGCATGTTTCAATAGTTGTGATAGTATTTGTTTATATAATGTTCAATATTTTTATTAATATTGGACCAATAGTTGTGACTTTAAAGTTGTTAGTGTTGATGACTATCCATAATTAAACAAAATGTATTTCTTTGATCTAATTAGCAATCAATCATGTCATACCACATCAGCGCTCAGTAAAACATGTTGTGAATGCACAAGTATTAGTCTCGCTTTTTTTTTTGGGCCTTTTTGGACACCTTGACAAAAAGCATGTTGATGTGGCATCATATTTGATGATGTGGCCCTGAAACCTTAATTATAAGTAGGGGATTTGCCAAGTAAGTTGCTTTAAAAAATTGGGAGTGATTTGAAATTTCTATGTAGGATAATTAGAAGTGTGAAGTTAGGGTGCTCAATTATTGGGTCCTCTCCCCTATGTATGTTTTTAATTACGTCTACGAGATCGGCTAATCTATGGGATCTAGGAAATAGAACTGAAATTGCTTTTGCAAAACAACAAAACAACTATAGACCCCACCAATTACTTCTTGTTGCTTTCTAACTCTTTGATGGTTTTGTTTCTTTTGTTGTGTATTTTGATCAAGTAACTTGTTGTTTTAGCAATCTTCTCCTCTTCAAACAAGGTCGCTAACGATCTAACTTTTAACAAATCTAAGTAACTATACTTGATGTCCTCGTAAGCCCTACACTGCATAATGAATGAATGAATGAAGATTTTTAATAACGTTTAGGGGTCAAATAAAATAAGTTTTTCATTAATTTTGTAATGAAAGAGTGAATTTTACTTTATAAAGATGTTGGGATTAAGTTAATGTTAGCAAAATAATTTTTTCATCTTCTCGTTTTAAAAGGATCAAAACTTGTATAAGTAGTTTCATATTTGAGAAGAAGTCATTTCAGACAGTTATAGAATACTAATTCACTTGAGCAACATGCATAAGGAAGAAAATTTAAGTAGGGTTGATAATACTCTACCTTTTAAATAAGGGTAGAGATGTTAATTTGTAGGATTGAAAACCTCTCAAGTTTTATTTGGGATATTAGTATTGTTAGTTATGCTATATAGGTGTGAAGTTTGGGTCAACAATATATTAAGTCAAAAATAGTGATAAATAAAGATAATTAAAATATAATTAATCACAAGTAACTTTAAGATTAAAGCATTGGTCCTATACAAAATACTCCTAGTATAAGCAAGTACTTTCTCAGTAGAAGCAAAAAAATATGGTATGTCTCCTAGGTTGTATAAAGAAAATATAGAACATGGAGAAGGATAGGTGGCCAAAGGTAGTAGTGAGAGAAGCACTAAAAAAAAGGGGGTGTGGATGAACAAAACAAGTTGTAGATGAATAAGTGGGGTATCAACATATATAGGAATGCCCAATGACCAATCAAGAGATTAAAAATTATGCGAGAGTGTTAGGAAAATACCATGTATGCACCTCTAGTATAGTAAGATTGACTAACCAAAAGATTGATACTATTGCAAACAAACTATGCCCATAAAGTGGGAACAGGACATGAAAATTCATTTCTAACATTAACCCTTAGAGGAAAGAAACACATATCTTAGATCTATGCAAATTTTAGTAGTATAATGACATGTAAATAGACACTTAGAAAGCAAAAATAAGAGAATAATAGAAGTATAGATAGGAGAGAAGAGACACATATATACATAGGAAAATCCTTTCAAGGAAAAAGCCCAACCCTCTAAAGCACCAAGTCAATGTATTATTCAACAACAGAAATAGTTGCAATATACTTGTAACCTTAAAGCCTTAAAATGGAAATTGTCATCCTACTCTAGAAAAAATCTGACAACTTAACCCTATAATGAAAACTCCTCAATGCCTCCATCCCAAACCCTCAATTTGAAGACTATAGGCCGAAAAAACCACCAAAAAGCATTATTATAAGCTCAAACGAGGTCTCAAAATATCATGGTAAGAATTCTCACAACTCATCTGTCATTTTGGACTTGTTATCTCTATTAAAAGATGCTTTATGACTTGTCATAACATGTATCATAAGTGGTTCAAGATTCCTAGTCCATTTTGTAACTTCTTATAATCATGCATCATATAATCTATCATAAGTAACCCTTGCATCTTACAATGTCATAATGGAATTACATGCTTGTTGGCAGTTCAAGAGCTAGAAATGGGATAAACTAGTAGTCACCTTCAAGGAGAGAAAGACACAAGGATGCAAAGAGGGACACATCCCTAGACTAGGAGAAGGTTATATGAATATTTGGCCCCACTACAATGAAGAGGGGTGAATAGATGGAGGACAATAATATAATAAAGGAAAAGTGTAAAGCAATATCATAATAGATTCTACCCAAAAACATGTGATGTGTATATGTATGCTTGAGGTAAAAAATGTTGGATAAGAGATCAATTTGGAATCCCATCATTAGTCATCAAAGCTCCATTCATGTTATGATACCAATTGGTGAGATAAAAGGCTTAGACTGCTACAATATAAAAATCTAAAAATTATATGCAAATTTGAAATTAAGTTGCCTTAATATGAAATTAAGAAATTCAACTTCTTTATTATGCTAAAATTAGCCACTTTAATATGCTTAATATACAACCACCTTAGATAAACTTAAAACGGTAATAAAAGGAAGAAAAACATCACCATAAGATAGCAACAACAAAAGGACACAAATCATCAATATAAGAATGTAAGAAACTCCAAAAGATCATCTCATAACACAAGATTTATGGAGAAACCCTTTCAAGAAAAACTTCACCAAGAAGAGAGGCCAATAATGCATTATCTTTAAGAATAGAGATCACATACAATCCTTCTTTTCTCCTCTTCAATCTTCACTCTTTCAACACCTACAAATGGAGTTTTTACTCTAGCTCGTAATATCACTTTTGCCACCATTACCCCTATTTATATAGCATTTTCACCCTGTTAATGGGGTGACCAAGTCGATTATCATATCCCAATACCTTCCTTGAATAAATCCAAGCATTTAATGCATAAAATAATATTGGTTGTAATGCTATTACTCACCTCTTACATATGGACAACTAATTTTTCTTTATACACACCTAATTTATATTATCTTCCAAGGTGGTCATCATGTTCATGTGGTGTTATAACCATCCAAAACAACATCACAAGTGTCCAAAATAAACTCATAGGGAGTTGGGTATCCAAAACAACCTTAACTTTCAAGATTATCTTTTGGTAAATAGTAACATACTATCAGTTAATTTTTATTGTTTTTAGTTACTAACCCCCAATAAAAATTAATTACTATATCAACAAAACCCTAATGATAAAAAATAATTATTGCTAATGGTGAATCCCTTATCCCTTTTGAATGATTTACAAACAATATTAGGAGTAATTAAATACATAGGATTTATAATATTGATGGCAGTTTAATCCTAACAAAAAATGTACATTGTATGAAGAATATATGATATAATTGTATGAGCAAAGTTATATTATGTTGTTAATGAATGTGTAAATTACTTGAATCTTTATGTTATGCATATCTTACTCACCACAATACTCTAATGTCCTTATTTCATGACATTGGGATTAAAATATTTGACACAAATAATCAAGGTCTCAGGCCTATATTTTATGGATACATAAAGAGGTACAAGTACAAGTCATTAATTATTTTCTTAGCTCTATATTTTTAAGGCAATTACTTAGAATGACCCCAAGTGTGTGGAGATCAAACACAACAATGTATATTAGATAGAGGAGAATGTGGAGAGTTTCCCAATGATACCATTTGTCACCATGAATCATTGTTTGACAAGTTTTAGAAGAAAATAGAAAATTGAGATAGAGTTAATTTTTCCATTGTCACAAAGTCGGAAAAAGATGTGGTGTTTGTGGTTGGCAAGGATCACACTCACTTGGAATCAATGGAAGCACACACTTTCTTGGTACTACCACTTTCATACAAGGCATTAGATGATTTACTATAAAGCATGACTCAACTAATTCTCTCATATCCAAAAGATATAATCATGAAAATATTTGGTAATTGGAGAGAGTATATTGATAAAAAGGCAAAGAAAGATGCCAAGGTGAAATTTGAGAAAAATAAATAATAAATATGCAAAAGAAACTAAGCAAACAAGATCTCTTTCCTCTCATAATTGAGGATATCTTAGAAAAACAAACTACAAAGTAAAAACTACATAACCCCCAAAGCGGTGATCCTAACGACTAGGAGCTACTAGTAGAAGCACTCAACCAACAAAGGGTAAAACAATACTAGAATATCAACTAAAAAGAGAAAAAAAAGAGGAAATGCTAAGGAACAAATAGTTTAGATCAAGGACAACCCAAAGCAAGCCAAAACTTTTGTAAAAAAATTATAGAATCCCTATTAGAAATGAGTTCAAAGAAAAAGGAGGAAACAAGTGAGAAATAGAAAAGAAGAAAATAGAAAACGCAAAATAAGTTGTTATGGTATGATGACAATTCAAAGGAGGAAGAAGAAGAAACCACAAAGGAAAAATAATTACCTTGAGAAATAAGGCAAAAAGTAACTCAAACACTTGCTTTAGATACAAAGAAGTTGTTGAGAGCAATGTACATAATAGGAAATCCATTAGAGGTGGCCCAAAATTACCCTACTACCACCACAAGTAACAAAGAGATAATTATGCAAGTGATAGTTAACTTCATCACCACTAGCCCTTTCTCCATAGAATAAATCACCAAGGCATTTTCACATGAGCTAATAACAATTTACAAATACACATCATCACACATTTAGAGGGAAAGATTTCGAGCTAGAAATATCAATAAAGCTAAGAGTAGTTGAAGAAGTGGTTAAAGAAATGAATTTTTCTAACCACAAAAAGCAAGGTATAAAATCTATAAGATCAAGAATTGAGAACAAAACATAGGGTAGACACCATACTTTATAATATTAATAATACAAAATTTATGTAAAGAGGTTGTCATAGTAGCCCAAAAAGATTATAATAAGGTTATATAGGGTAAAAAAACATAGATTGAAGAATTAATTTTTTCTTCATCACCACCACATGCCTATCAACCAAAAGCAACCAATACAAATAAAGGAAACTACTACAAAGGGGTCAAAAGCACAAACTAAAAAGGAATTAAGTCAAGTAAGAAAAGAGTTTGAGGTCAATCTCCAAAAATAATATAGGGGAAAATAGAAATAAGAAAGGAAAATAGAAGAAGAGATAAAAGAAGCATGAGCACTAGAATAAAAAAGACAAACATGAGAAGCATAAAAAAAATGATCACTCCACCCAAACAACTAGTGAGTGACCCAATGAGCAAGATAAAAGAATATTTAGCTAAGCAGAATCAATCTCTTCTATAGTAATAGTAAGTCCAGATATACTCACGCATACTCCTATAGGATCCTAGATAAATTTCACTCAAATATCACCAATTCAAAAATTAAAAATATGTGATGCTTTTACTAGTAGTTCAAAGAAAAATTTGATGCATAAGAGAGTCATACTAGATGAATCTATATAAAAATGAATGAAATGATACCAAAAAACCAACTATAAATATAAATGGCTCCTTAGAAACAACAATATTCCAATAGAAGGAGCTACACAAGGGTTGTTAAATTAGATATGTAGTTTAGAGTAGGAAAAATAAAATCTTAACAAATAATTGCAAAATATGAAAAGACAGGATAAGTTACAAAGATTTGGACCAATAAGCACAAAGTTTAGAAGAGACTTGTGGTAATATGTCGACACTATACCAATACTATATCCTCGGCCATGACTCACAATTCAACAAAAGACCTAGATGAATCAATTGGAGCCCAAGATTCTTCAAATTTTAGGGAGTTACAAAGTTATGGCTAATTTAGATGGATCACAATGTCAATAAATGGGTAATCTCATATTGTAGCATAACTAACTAAGTAAAAAAATGATACAAACAATAATTCAAAAGATGGAATTAGAGGTCAAAGTGAGCATATACTTGTCATTTTTGTTCAAGCTTCTCCATAAAATCAATCATGCGATACCCACACTAATAGATCCAACTACCATCACTACAATAGGAAGGTCTTATAATGAACTTTTAGTTTGAACATGATCCATCCAACACATGGTATTAACCTAGGAAAATGAACATGAACATGTCAAGATATATATTATAAACACTTGTTACCATATCCCAATTTGTGAGAGAGATTTTGATTTTGATTAAAATAATTTATCTTGAGGACAACATAATGGATTAAGCCCCAAGAATATGTTGGCAGGTTAGAAATTGGAAATAAAGTAGATTGACAGTGATCAAAAGACCATTGCATAGTGCCAACTAACAGCCTATGTTACTCCTTTAAGGATGGGAAGACATAGGATACAAACAAGGGCACGTCCCTACATTAGGAGAAGGCTATATATGAACATTAGACCCCACCACAAAGAAGAGGTGTGAAGATAAGGAGGACAATAACAAAATAGAGGAAAAGTAGAACAATATCATAATAGATGCTACCCAAGCACATGTGATGCGTATATCTATGCATGTGGTAAAAAATGTACAGTATAAAAAGAATAAATGATATAAATATACAGGTGCAATGAATGTGTAAAACTAGCACTTGCACCAGAAGGAGGTGCAATGATTGCGCCAATTTTATTTAATATTAGTGTGAATCAAAATAAATCAAATGTTTAGAATAAAAATTTGGCTTAAGTATGTTCCAATTTTTTTACTCAGATAAGAAATAATTTTAGAAACAAGGGATTGAAAATCATGTACATTAGACTTCTATTGTTGAGGTGTGTGCATTTGTTAAAGTATGAGTAATGCTATACTATTTTGGCTAAAGTATGTTCCAATTTTTTTTACTCAGATAAGAAATAATTTTAGAAACAAGGGATTGAAAATCATGTACATTAGACTTATATTAATTTAAGAAGCTTCAAGAAAAAATCTTGCACTCAACACATATAAGTCCAATTGAAAACATATTTTTCTCAATATCCTTGAGTTGAATCTAACATAATTTGTTTCACTACAAAAACATCACCTAATACATAATATAGAAATCGTGTTAGCATTTAGTGATTGTCTCATATGACTTGAATTTCATGAGGGGGTTGTAGGTATGTTTTGTTGTTCTTGGATACATAAGTGTAAGTGTGACATGCTTACATGTTATCATTCTAGCAACACTTGATAAAGGAAATGTCTTAAAAGATATTTGTTGTGGTTAAAGGAAAACTTTGAAACTATAATTTGGTTGAATGATGGTGAGATTCAATTTTAGCTATATAGACATAGATGTTTCAAGAGTTAGGGATTATGCATTTATTAATTGTTTGAAAGTAACTATTTTGGTTAAGATGAGCCACTTCATAATGCTATTATATATTTGTAGCATAGCCTAGACATTTTTTGAATGAGACGAATGGTTTTCAATTAGTGACTATATTGAAAGATAATAATGTTTTATGATTCTAGACATAAAGACAAATGAGGGTTATTAGATAAATGTTATGAATTATTTTTTCAAACATTTATCTTCCATTGAGAATAAATAATTATATTATATATTGTAAATAATTATAGTTGTTACTATATTTATCTATTAATATTATTATATTAATATAGTTTGAATATAAATTTTTAAAATAGATGAAAGCAAAATTATATCTTCCTCAAACCATTAAGAATTAAAGTTAATAAATAAAAAGCTTTAAAATTTTGAAAACCCAAAATCTCATAGATAAAGGTGTCCTTTGTTCACACACAACACTAAAGAGGTCATTTGATGAGCAAACGTTTTGCTATTCTTGATAGTCCTTAAACTTCCAAAGTGAATTATTGTTGAAACAAAACATTTTTTGGAAAAACTTAAAAAGCATTTTTTTAGGTATCATGTTGGATCGTTTTATGGTTAGAATCTTAAATATAATATTTTTGATAAAAGTTAATAGTTTTAATGGAGCTTTTAGTTCTCACAATGGTTTGGTTTAATAAAAGGTTAAGCCAAAATGGTCTAGTTGGTAAAAAGTAACCACCTGGTTGAAGTCAAAAGCCAGAGTTCTTTAAAAATTGAAAATGTTATATTGAAAATTAAGAAAGTTATTACTTTGACTATTATTTGATCAAACATGTGCTTAAAAATCATTGATTATTTGGTGTTAAAGGGTATAAAATGCATTTTTATTATATTCCAATATAGATAAAATTATAAGTGATAAAAGCATTGATTTGGCAACAAAGTTTTGAATCAATCACCTTGAACTAAATATATTAGGGGAAGTGTTGGAGTAATAGAATTTTTTATCATATTCTGGCTCAACTTAATGAGTGAATCTGTGTGCATGGAGTAATGGTCATGCAATATGAACTTTATTGATTAAGTTTATTAATATAGTGTAATATGTAGTGTCTTTCAAAAGACATGGTAAAATTATCACTCATATACATATGGTATTGCAACTTTCAAGTGTTTATGCCAAGTAAGTTTTAACAACAGTCATTTATCTTAGATTGTTATGATTTTTATTGCCTCCTAGAGTCAATCATGGAAAGAAAAGACACTTAAAAAGTAGAGGAGAGGCATCATGTGGGTTGAAGCATATTGATTTCCTAGATGAATGGTTGTCTCAAAAAATTGCAACTAATGTTTCTTGTAGCCTTTGGTATTTCTTGACACAGATCACTTCAAATTGAAGATACAAATTGTAGCACAATCGAATAAACATCAATTGTAGACAGTCCACATTATTATGTTATCATTCCTTATAATATGTATAAAAAGAATTAGTTAGTATGTCTGTTCTTCTTCAATGATCAATCCCATGGCTCTTATCTACATTTTCATTGCTAAATATTATAGCCAAATACCAGAAAGCAACACATAAGAAATTTAGAGTTAGAAATGAAATTTACAAGTAATCTATAGTCCTACTCCAAAAACATAGTATGTTTCAAGAGTACGAGAAGTTTTTATTAAGTGTAGCAAATAAGGAGAAGTAGGAGACACGGTATGGAACCAAAAAATTGAAAGTTGAATTCTAGAGTTTACAACAACAGTCGTGATTTGTTGATAGATTCATAGCCAGAGGATTATTAATAGATTTTTTCAACTTAACTTCGCTTTCCCCTAATTGCATTCTCTAATTTTTTATATTGAATCTTGCAAGCAAAGGCTAGTCTCTCGACTGCGTAAATTGAACTTTCATCCTATATCATACAGTTTAACTTGGAGATTTAAACCATATCACAGTTGAAGCTGCAGATGTTTTCTTTAAAATTGAATGATTTCAAGTTTAAACTTTCAACTATTAAAAGGATCAAACAGTTTGCTCAGTATCCAACCCTTCCTTCCAAACAATTACCTGCAATAGCACATAACCATGTAAACCGTAACTAATTTCAAGCATGTATCTTCTCACATGGAAATGAAGGGATCATCTCAAAATCTTTGACCTCTAAAATCTTGCTCATTTTCAAATCCCAAAATATCCCAATTTATATTGTGATTTCAGATCTAAGAATCTCCACAAACATCAATTCTCGGTCTTGTAGAATCCATTGTAGATGATTGCATTGTTAACGACAAGGTAGACTGGGAAACTGTCATTATTCAACTTTTAGTTGTTTGCACTTAAAGGTGTTCCCTTATAAAGGTATTGACCTAACTAATATGGTTTGCTTTGAACTTAAAGATTACAATTGCAGCTTAAAGATGCTGCTAGGGCCATATCACTTTCAACCAGAGAATGTTACATTCTAGGTTACGGACAACTAGAAATTTGACTTGGAAATCCAATTGGTATAGTATTATCATTACATATTGTCAGAACATTATCATCACATACTATCAGAGATGCTTCAACTATCACATTTACTTCCAAAAGTACTCTATACCAATTAGGAACCAGTTAGGAACTAGCTATGTACCTCGCCAATTTTATCATTTCAACTATTATTTTCACCACAAAATATATTTCAATTCCAGTCACCCCTTGAAGTTGAATATCAATTTAAGCAAGAAAGTGGGCAAGAACTCATTCTTGGCACAACAAAAGGTTACACCATTCAAAATGTCCTAGTAAAAGAGTGCATATAATAATAAGAACCCAATGGTATTCCATCACTCCACTCAAAAACATTTATGTTCCTCTAGGATGCCTCAAGTTTTTGTAGCTAACAACTTGCTTAATTTATGTACGAATAGGGCTAACACTCTGGAAGAACTCCAACTGCATTCATATCTTGCAGATAAAACCAACATGACAATACATATTAGTTATTACTGTTACAGCATAGACAATCATGATCTTATGTCAATTCCCTGTTTCTTTCTTGCAAGCTTTGACTGAGTGCAAATTATTTCTTCTAGAAAAAATTGTATAAAATGCAATGCTTGCATGTTCATTTTCTTATCACCTCCTCTTTAATAACAGAATGAATGAGAACTACCTTAACTTATCTTCATGTTAGATTTATAAAACATTTCCACAATGAAATTATACAAAATGTTGTGTCCCTCTACACACTCAAATTAAATGATACTTAATGCTCTCCTAGTTTCTGTTGTTCCCAATAAAATCTTGAAAGACCAACCTTCACTGTTTTATTTGGATTAGGAGTAAGACTGGATGCCATTTTTCGATAAAACTAAACTGTGAAATATATCTCCTCTCAAACCATAAAATCTTTTAATTTTTGCCAATGTCGCCTCCTTGGTTTGGCCTGTTCAACAGCTTATACTCTGTTTGACAAGGTCTTTTGTCTGTTGTTTTATCAGCTGACTCTAACTTTCCTTTCTTTAGTTAATCCAATTAAAAAAAAACATTTTGAACAACTTAAAATGACTGAGTTCACTTAGTGAAACACCAACAACTAAGATAGATCGACATTAATAATAATTTTGATTTATGATGAGGTTTCTAGAGATAAGGGTTCTGGGAAGTAAAATATTTTAGAAGAGAAAGTGCTTTCCCTTGAGCAGGAGGGGGTTTTTCTGAGGGTGAATTGCTCTAACATGTGCAAAGTGTTGTGTGGAATCTTATTTAGACATAGCAAAGGGTTGTTGGAGGTTATAAGTGACAATACCTTGTCTAAGTTTTGTGGTCATTCAGTGATATGGAAAATACATAAGCAGAGATCATACATGGTGTGTGCTTCAATGTCTTAGACCCTTCAAACCAGCCCAATGTTAATGTCATTGATGAAGCAACAAAACAAGAGTTAGCTTCAACCTCTAGTGTTGGTCATTGGGGGACCTTTGTATGTTTGCTATTATGGCAATTTATTTATCATCAACAATGTTTGTGGTCATAACTCTCTGCTTCTAAGTTTTTGCAGATAGGAGGGCTTCTATTCATTTAGACTGGCCCACAAGAATGCAAATTATCACTGGAGCAGCTCGTCATTTAGCATATCTACATGAGGGTTCTTGGCCACGAATTATACACCATGATATCAAAGCTAACAATTTTCTGTTGGACAAAAATCTGAATCCAAATATTGCAGACTTTGGCTTGGAATTTTTTTTCCAGAGGATCAGACACACATTAAGAATTGTTGGAACTATGTAAGTTTGTTTTCTTTAACAGTATGGAAGTTGCAAGGCTGAATTGAAGAATTATTGTTTTGCTTTTCATTCTATATGGCTTGAGCTCCACAAGATTGGTTTATTTGTGAACATGGAAAGAAAATCATTAAAAATATTTGTTATATTGATTATACAGAGTTGCATTTTTTTTGTTATAATCATGAGCAGAGAGGGTAAACATCCTTGCATCTTAGTTTACCACAGTAAATATAAGACAATCCTAAAATTCTTAATCCATCAGCACAATGCATTAAATGTAAAATAGTTGTGTAGTAATACTATATCAGTATTTTGTTATATAATAATATTAGGTGCATCTGATGTGCATTTGTTATATTTGAGAACAAATTATTTTCATTTGATTTGAGTAAAATTAAGAAGCAAAATTCTGATCAGCATTTTTTTATAGTGGCTATGTAGCTCCTATTTTCATAGTTTATTTTCAAAATGGGTAATAGTGGTCATTCATAAAACCCTCAACAAATCTTGTTGTAACAAATAATGTTGATATGTATACTTTAATGCTTTACTGTCACCATGTTAACATGAAATGGTGAAGACATGGTCTCATAAAATCATGGGACAATAGTGAAAAAACAGTAAGAAAATATCTGCTAGGGGTTTGAAACCCTTAGACATTATCTAAAAGGGTAAACTATTAAAATCTTGGTGGAAATGGCCATGAATTATAGAACTATGAACTGCAACGTTTGGAGCCCCTTCAAATGTCCTCAAGTGATGTTGACACATGGAAGAAATTGTACCATCAATGTAAAGCCCGTAATAAGCCCTCCAATTTGCTGAAATTTGTTTACTATCAAAATTGGTATTAGTTATTACCATCATCATCAATCTGACATGCTACTTAATCCAATCCTTCAAGTTTCATAGTTTTAGCGACCCAATTTCCTCCATTGCAAGCACTCACAAGTTTAATTTGTAGGGAACAAAATATGGTTCAGGAAAATACCTGTTCTCAAAGTGATTATGACGAGACTTCGACTGCTTTGTTCCACATTTCTAGTGCAGTTGCTTTCTCTTCTCATAACAAAAGACCAAATTTGTGTTTCTGTTACACATATTTTGCATACTAATATAAGCATTTGTCCAGAGAGGATACAAGCTCTACTAAACATGTTCTCTTTCTAGTAAATATAAAGCCAGCAAGCGAGAAACCATTTTTTGAAACAAGAGAGCCAAGCAGAAGCGGGCAAGAGGATAGCAGGGTCACGTTGTTTTATAAAGCCCTTTCATTAAATTCATTTCTGCGCATACCTGCAAACATTTCATTCCATTAAATGACACCTCTTTGAGGCAGCTTTTAGACAGTTCACAACTTTGTTCACACCTCCACACTTCACATGTGCGTTTACCAGGGAATGCCCTACCATATCTGACAAAATCCACCTTCCATTATGTATTGGTGAATGTTCATACGCTGAAACTATACAACAACTTGTAATATACCTTGATTTTTAAGCTTTGAATCTCCTACGATGAAAACTTTCAGCTCGGCTCACAACACACAATCGAACAAGTATTCTCAACCAGACTCGTGAAAAATAATGATAGGCGTACAGATTCAAAAAAAAAAAATTCACAGAAACTATCGCAAGTGGTTTACCTCAAGATTCTCCACAAATTGTGCCATAGTGTCAACGATCCCGAGAAAAAATGGGTGAAGCTTGGAGGAAAAATTTACAAAACCCTATCACGGCAGACCTTTCAGTTGCTGCTTCAATCTATTCACAGTTGATGGCCTCTGCAAGAAACTGGTTTGATCACATATTCACCTGGGCAACAACTCGATTAAGAGATAGAAGACCCACCCTTGAATTCTTTCAACATCCAGATTCGTAAAGGAACCTTGGAGAAATCCTCTATACCTAATGGAATGGAGTATAGATGCGCGCGGAAGGTTCAGTTAGTGGAAATCGAGAAGTTGCATGTCGGGATCGAAACATAGGGCATTCAAAATTTTCTGTTTACTTATATCTGCTGCCGCGGTATTTACAAAAATCTTACTTACCGAGAGAGTAGGCATTGGACTGAACCATAGATACAACTACAACTAACTGCACTAGACTACCGCTGAATGATTTTACCGCCTGATTTTACAATTTTCCAATGGAATTTCTTAGTCGTGAGACAATTCCGGTGGTCTGTCTCAGACGTGAGACTTTTCCGGTGGGCAAGCCCACAATAAAGAGCCTATCGCCTAATTACTTAAATCTTTATGTTATACATATTTTACTTATAGCACTAGTCTATTTTCCTTCATATTACATCATGTTGGGGTTAACTTCTGATATAAACCAAAGACTTTGTGTCTTATCATACAGAGAGCAGTTTACAACTATTTCAAGCAAATCAACAAAAATTCAATCACAATTTCAATTCAGATGTTTTCACATAAATTTGTCTCAATATTTTTATTTGCCAAGTTCAAAAATTATAAACAAATTATTCAAACAAAGTTTCAGCAATGTTCATGTCGACCTCCCCTATTACTGGCAATGGTTTTACCACCATTTTTCATTGTCTTATTTCCCAATCTGCCACACTTTTCCAAGTTAATTTTTGAGCATTTTTCTCCAGCCAAACATAGGGTCGATTCACTTTTGTTTCCTGTGCATTCAAAACAGTTGTTATATGTTTTAATTTTAGAACATTCAAAATGCCTCTTCCTACAAGCAATGCGGCGCCCCTCTATTTGCCTTACCTCTGCGCCTCCTCCTCCCACCTGTGCACCCTTTTCTCCTTTTAACTCTTGTGCAACCTCAATTTCCAACGCTGCCCCTTGGTTTTCTCTTCCTTGCACGGCCCTTGACATGAGAGAATTCTCACGGCTCATATTTTTTTTCAAAACTGCAGATTTAAATGGCATTGATCTTCTATAAAGACCTCCAAAAAGAGTTTCAACACCTCCTCAAAATGAATAAAAAAATTGTTGTTACAATTTTCTTCTCTCCTTTAAGAATAAGCAATTTGACTGTCAATAATTTGATGCATTTTAGATAATCATTTCATTTCCCTAACAGTGGGTACCCGAGGTGATCTAGGGTGAGACTAGTCCCCTGTGGTTGAGATCCCCTACCCGCAAGAAGTCCCACCTCTAAAATCCAGGAGCAGAGTCGAACCCAAGACCAATGGGGAGCAAACTCACTGCCCAAGCCAACTCTACTACCCATTTGGGCTATGTACGGAAATTATTGCTTCTAAATAATATTTGGTACTTTATGTGGTTGATGCAGATTGTGCCTCTACTCAAATGCTCCTGCATCAACTTCTTTGACATAAATGATCTAAACTTAAGGCCTATAGTTTATTATCAATAATTCTTTTACAACTTCTTGCACACATTCCAAGATAGCTGACCTATGGCCAAATTTTCCATCTCAAAGAAGAAATCCACATTTCTTTGATGAGGAAAAGAATTAATAAATAATTTGAACATTAACTAAATAAATAATTTGAACATTGGGACTTGCAAATTGTATGATACACCTAATCCCAACAAGAGAAATCTAAAATAATCATGTGTATTATTGTCGTTGTTTTTGGATTGATTGTGTGTGAATTTTTTGCATCAATATTTCAATCACACTCTATGGTCCATCATCAGGAAGTTAGAGAGGTTAAGGAGAAAAATGGTTAGTTGTAGACCCAAAATGACTAAAAAGAAAGGGGAAGGGAGGGGGAGAGAGAAATTACATGAAGAACAAAATACAAGAAAGTGACAATAACAAAATTAGAAAATTAGAAAAAAAATACTACAGACCTTAAAAATATATTTATAAAATCAAAATTTATAAAAAAAATAATATTAATTTTTTTAATTAAATATGTAATACTATAAATTTATCTATATACCTAATATATAATTTTTAATATTAAAAAAGTTTATATACCTAATAAATAATTTATAATATTTAACGAATTAAAAATTAAAAGAATATAATTAATAAAGTATATAATATTATAAGTATACTTATATGAATAGTTTTCATGCATACTTATATATAATATTATCTTATTTATAAAGAGTATAAACTTATTATGTATAATATTATACTTATAATATCTTTATAAATTTCTACTTAAAATTTTGTTCATAAACATATGAAAATCTATAAATACTTATAAAATATATATAAACTTATATTTTAATGCATAATATTAAACTTATATTTATACTTCCAATTTATTTATAAATTGATACTTATAAAATATAAATCTACATTAATAAAGTAAATAATTTAAAAACATGTGAATATCTATAATAATGAACTTTTCCATGCATAATATAATGAATGTTTATACTTAAATATATTTAAAAAACAATATATTTATAAATATAAAAAATCTATTTATTTATCTACTTAATAGATTAACATAATATATACTGACACATCTATTTATTTCATTGCTAAAAGTATGAGGCTTCAAAAGACTTAACAAATAAATTGAAAAGAAGGTATTTATATTTGTAAAGAATAGAGAAACAAATTTAAACAATATATAAGATATGTTTATGAATTTATATAAAATTATTATTTAATAAAATATATATTTATAGATAAAATATTTTAATATCACTATATTTATATTTATATAAATGAAATAATTCAAAAAAAAATTATATATATATTTATAAATTTATAAATACATAGATTTGTAAGAAAAAACTATAATTATAAATTTGTATATAGAGAGATTATTTAATGTATATGTACTAAAAGAAATTATCTGATCAATTACTTAAAGAAAAGATAAGAAACAAATCAAAAAGGTAATACCATCCGAGAGAAGGTTGAAACAATTTCAACAGGGCAAAGGACCTAAGGGGGGAAGGCAAAGATTTAACCAAAACAATAGCAAGTAGGATTAGTGAGGAGAGGCCATAGAGAGGGAAGAGGAGATCAAGCTAACCAAATAAGACCAAAGAAGAGGAGAGCGAATAAAAATCCCCATGGACACAAGCTTAAGGAGGACATAGGAATGAAAAAGAGAGGAGAGAAAAGTGACAAGGAAGACAAACTAGGGAAGGGGCTAGATGAGGGAGAGACAAGTCAAAGAGGAGGGAGATCTGGTATTTTTTAAGGTTTGATAACAAAGATTTCTAAGAAAGACTCAAACTCCACCCTTCATTGTGATTAAGGTTAGAGGGGTGAATGTTGATTTTATGGCTTCCTTAAGTTTTCAGAGGCTAGATGAGGGAGAGACTAGTCAAGGAGGAGGGAGATCTGGTATTTTTTAAGGTCTGATAACAAAGGTTTCCAAGAAAGACTCAAAATCCACCCTTCATTGTGATTAAGGTTAGAGGGGTGAATGTTGATTTTATGGCTTCCTTAAGTTTTCTCTTGAAGAATTTATATTCTTTGAAAAAGATTGGTGTGTTTTTTAAACATATGTGGTGCTTGGTTGATGAGGAGTGGTTAGTTAGGGTAGATTTAAGCACTTGATCATGCTTAATGTCAACATTGTGCTCTTTGATTCTAGTGTTGAAAGATCAACCCGTTTCACCTATATAGAGTGCCATAAGAGTAGACAATCTTATAGACTCTTGAGTAAAGAAATATGTCCCTAGAGTCTTTAAGGGAAGGGATTTAATTTTTTAATGTCAAAAAGGGCTTGAAGGCACATCAAATTCCTTTTCTAAGAATGATCTTGGATATTTTATGGGAGATGGCTTCAATTAAGGTAGGGAGGCACCTGGGAGGGTCAAGGGTTGGGTGGATATTATGTTGGAATAGAAAATCAACTTGGCTTGGTTGAGGGCTATTGATATTTGCTTGCTTGAGTACCAATGCAATCTAAAGACTTTACAAAGATGGGTTAGCTCTTGATTTAGGTTATCTTCATGTACTTATGTACTATGTATGATGCAACATTTTTTTTAAATGTTGCAATTATTTATGTATCTTCCATCAATTTTCATGTATATGATTAACATCATAATGTTTATTAGATTTAATAGAAATAAATGCACCAAGATTTTTTCTCTTAGTTGGAAGCATAAAAATGATACTTCATTGTTCATAATTTATTCTGGACAATGGAAATATTCTTTGCTAAAGTGTAATTAGGGTTAAATTGATAAGAGATTAAATTTATTATTCAATCTATTAATGAAAATATTATATTCCCAAATATATTCTCTTTTATTAATTCATTGACCTATATTTCATGAGAAATGATTCACATGAACCCATCTCTTACGAGCATGAATGGTCAACTTAGAACTTATTTTATCTAGGTGATGCTCATAGGGTGTCAAAACAATTTAGGCATTTGAAACTCTACACACAAACATGTGTACTACTCATCTTCATCTCATATCTAATAGTAAATAAGTAATAATAGAATATAATGCTTCAAGTAAAGAAATTGATTTTGTATTAATGTTGGATGGTCTATAACTTTTTTTTAACTATTGAAATAAAGGTATACGTCTAAATTTATATAAAATAAAGAAATGGTGTACCGTATTTTATGTAGTTGAGTAATGACAACATTGCTTCATGAGGAAACATTTCAAAGTCAAAATTAATCATCTTCACTTAAAAAATGTTTTGTAATAGTAACATCCTTTAAAAGAGCAATAAATATGGGATACAAATATTATAGGATATATTTTTTTGATTATGTAACAATAGGAATAAATATACTATGAGAAGATGAACAATGCCAGATTGATAGTTATAAGAAAGGTTGCCACTCATATTCTACAAATTCACATTATCTTTTCTATTTTTTTCTATAGTAAAAAAAATAGTTTCTCTACTACTAAGATTTTGAGGTAGTTGAAGAATGTGGACACTCTCAAATTGAGACTTCATTTTTATGGTGAATAAAGCATATGACTATATATAGAAGCATGCAAGGTCTATGAGTATCATGGATAAGTGTAGTAAGGATAACCCATAAAGAAGGGAAAACAATAACTAAATCCCTAGAGGAAGAAAATGTACATATGTGATGATATAATGCTTCCATAGACAATGTAAATCCATTTGGATGACAATATGGCACGAGTGAATAAAAAACAAAAGGATCACTTGCTAAAAATGATAATGGAAACTTGGATGGAAGAGAAAGGCAACAGAACCATGGGAATCCGCAGTGCAAACATATAATATTAAGAATCTATCCCAAGGTGGGTAGGGTAAAGTTCACAACACTATGCAAAAAAGGCATAAAACCCTAATAGGGGGAGATAAAATGATATAGAAATAAGATACAATCTAATATAAATCTAAGTACTCATAAAAAATTAGATGTGAGAAAAAGCATTAAAGGATAGCTAAGGGTACGTAGCATAGGCAAAAATGGTCACAAAATAAAGCACAATCCCTATGAGGAAAGATATAGCAATTAATAACATTTTGTTTCCATAGTCCATGATAGATTGTAATCAAGATTTCTGAAAATAACTGTGTGCATATTTTTACATCAACGTTTCAGATCATACTCCATGATCCATCATCAGGATGAATAAGCAAAAAGAGACAGAAGTGAAAATAAGAAAGCAGACTTGGATAGAAATAGGAGAGGGGGGGTTAGGGAAGGATGAGAGGCACAACACCCAACAAAGTTGAAAAAGTTGAAGAAAAGAAGTAAAAAGAGAGAAGAAAGTCAAAGACTAAAAATGCAAAGAAAAAAATAGAATAAAAGAAAAGGACAAAAAACTAAGAACCCAAATAATGCTAATGTAAAGAAATACAAAAGAGCCCAAGAATAAAAGAAATGAATAATATAATAAATAAAAAATAGTAAAGAAGAAGAATAATAATATAAAACCGAAAAAGGATGAGTAAAGAATCCAAATTATATAAAATAAAAGAACTAAATAATAATAAAAATAAAACCAAAAAAGAATATAAAAGATCAAGAAAAATGAAAAATAAAAAGTAAAAAGAAGAAGTCCTCTATTAATAAATAATACAAAAAGAACAAAACTAAAACAAAAATAACACCAAGAAAATGAACTAAAATCAAATTAAAAATACAAAAAAATACAAAAAATTAAAAAGAATATAAAGAAAGCAACAAAAAAATTGCTAAATGACATTAGAGAAAAGAAACAATGTCACAAATAAAGAGAGGAACCAAAAATTAAGAGAAAGATAAAAAGGAGGATAAATGACATAAAAATAACAATATAAAACAAATAAATAACAGAAAAACTCAAAAACTCAAAAAATGTAAACAAAAAAAAAGATATTTGGTTGAATTTTGTAGCTTTTTGTTGTTTCTTTATTATATTTTCCTTTTTTTTGGTTTACATTTTTTGGGTTTTTTAGTTTTTCTTTTATTTATTTGTTTTATATTGTTATTTTTATGTCAATTATCCTCCTTTTTATCTTTCTCTTAATTTTTGGTTCCTCTCTTTATTTGTGACATTGTTTCTTTTCTCTATTGTCATTTAACAATTTTTTGTTGCTTTCTTTATATTCTTTTTTTTTTTGTATTTTTTTGTGTTTTTAATTTGATTTTAATTCATTTTCTTGGTGTTATTTTTGTTTTAGTTTCATTGTTTTTGTATTATTTATTAATAGAGGACTTCTTCTTTTTACTTTTTATTTTTCTTGATCTTTTATATTCTTTTTTGGTTTTATTTTTATTATTATTTATTTCTTTTATTTTATATAATTTGGGTTCTTTAATCATCCTTTTTCGGTTTTATATTATTCTTCTTCTTCTTTTCTATTTTTTATTTAGTATATTATTCATGTCTTTTATTCTAGGATTTTTGTATTTCTTTACATTAGCATTATTTGGGTTCTTAGTTTTTTGTTCTTTTCTTTTATTCTATCATTTTCTTTGCATTTTTGGTCTTTGACTTTCTTCTCTCTTTTTACTTCTTTTCTTCAACTTTTTCAACTTTGTTGGGTGTTGTGCCTCTCATCCTTCCATAACCCCCCCCCCTCTCCTATTTCTATCCAAGTTTGCTTTCTTATTTTCACTTCTCTCTCTTTCTGATTATTTATCCTCATGATGGATCATGGAGTATGATTCAAAACGTTGATGTAAAAATATGCACACAATTATTTCCAGAAATCTTGATTACAAGATATAGCAATGATAAGAATAAAACCCTAGCAAGATTTGAAAAATGATTATGCAATCAAAAACTATATAACTAAAATTGTAAAATAATGAAGGTATAAACCCTAAAGCAAAACCCTATGAGAAAATATATGGCAATAAAACAACAACAAATTGCAACAAAATCCTTGCAAGATTTGAAAAAGGATAATGCAATAAAAAATACAGATCTAATGCCCTAAAACATTGAAGATATAAATTTTAATGTGAAACTCTAGGGTGGTATAAGATTGGATGAGGTCATCAGAAATAATGAAGGAAAATGGCATTTCCCTATAGCTTAACATAGGCTAATCAAATGAAATGCATACAACTCAACATAAATTAACCTAGATTAACTAAAGTAATAGTTTTTGGTAAAGGGTAAAACGGGTTTCACAGGGACCCGAAACCACCAAGTTTACAACAAAAGAGAAAGGACAAACAATCCAATAGAAAAAACAGGCTACTCAAAAGGAAAAAAACCGAAAAAAGCAACAGCCACCCACAAAAGACCAGGAGGGTCAGACAAAAAACCAGCCGAAAAGCCAAAAAAAAGACCAGCCGCAACTAACCCAGAGTCTTCAGAACAGACTCAGTTTCAACCTCCAAGTTCTGCATGTCCTGAACACCCTTCTTGAAGGTTTGAATCATCTGCGGCGTAGGAGGAGCCTTCCTCTTCAAATTAGCCCTGGTCCTCTTAGAAATACCAGCATCCTCATCTTGGTTTTTATCATTGACCTCTTCCAGATCAACCACCAAAGACCCATGTTGAGCTTTGTCCAATTTTTTTGTCATGGCATTGATAATGATGGCATTGTGTCTTGCCATCCTGTTGTTCTGCTCGACTATAGTTTTAACAGTATTTTTCATTTTATCTAGCTCAATTTCAACTCTTTTGTCCATGCCCGCTTGGTTCTGGGTTTCTTTTCTGGCACCATGATCTTTTCGCTCCGCCTCATTCTTGCCAAGCGCAGTAACCTTGACACTCATTTCTTCCAATTTACTTTGAAGGGCCCAGTTTTTTATTTTAAGCTCGTTGATTTCATGAAAGATCTATTTCGAAATCCTGAAATGGTCAACAACATTATTCCTAGCTAAACCCAACACATCCACAGTGGGTTCCCTTTCAGGGTTGAAGCAAGTTTTAGCAGGGTCGGGGGTAACAGGGGAACCAATTCTAGCATCTCTATCCAACGACGGGGCAGCAAAGGAAGAAGTATTGTTAGCTCGAGAGTCCTCAGACTCAAGAGAGTCTTCAGAGTACGACACAAAGTTTTTACCCAATAGCTTCCTACCAACACTTCTGGTTTTAAGGGTAGGACTTCCTGGCTTAGGCGTAGAGCAAGCTTTCACAGAATGGGGGTTAAGGCTTTTCTTACCAATTTGGACAGAGGAAGGACTAAGGACCATCCTAACTGGGCTCAAATTAGGTAAATTCCCCGAACAGTTGGGTTCAGTATCATTCTCCTCAGAATCAGGAGGGGCATCCAAATTAGCAGGGGCTGACATATTTTGGTAATGTTCAACAATTAACCTAATCAAACTAGTATGCAAAATAGGAAATCTTTTTGGATTTTTCTTGTGGTCATCTAGACTTTTTCTCAAAGAACAGAGAAGATAGTAGGGAAAAGAAACCCTAACCTTGTAGCGGAAATGGTTGAGCAGGGCAAAGTGATAACCATAGACCCTGGTGAAACGACCATCCACAGTAATGTATTCCATGATAACCCGGAGAACTTTCCTCTAGAGAGCTTTTATGGTATCGACTTCGAAGTAGCTGTTAGAAATTTTCACCAGCTTCATTATTTCCTTCTCTTTCTTCGGAAATCTGATGACAACTTCATCAGAGAAAACCCTGTCCCTGAAAAATTTGTGTCCATCAGTGGACATTCCAGTCACTTCAACTATAAGGTTTTCATCGAGCTCCACTTTCCTACCAAAAAGGGTAAGTTCCCCATTATTCCAATTCTTCTCAAAATGCTCAGTAGCCTCTTGATTCAACCCGTAGAGTTTTTCCAAAAAAGGGAGTAAACCCCCACTTTTTAGTTTGTTCCACGCTTTGGTATTTCTAGTATGCATCTCAAAGTTGTCCGGCTCAATTCTTCTCCTGTCTCCACCCATTTTGGCAAGCACAGTGAGGCAAACAACAACGAAATCTTTACTTGAAATGGTCCCGCCAAATCTAAGAACCCACAAAGCGTGTCAGGCAACCTTGCAGATTAAGCAACTAAGCTCGGTCTCATACAATCTGATGATCGTGATGTAATTACCCCATCCTATCATCATTAATGAGGTGACACGCTTCTTGCCCATGTGACACATCATAGTTCAGTAGGGTCCAGACGTTAACTCCTAATTCACTAATATTTAGCCAAGTGCACTGTCCATTGCTCCTAACCCCTTCATTCACAAAAAAATCCGCCACAGCATTGGCTTCTCTATAGGCGTGTGAAATCTTTATATTATCAAACTTGGCTAAAGTCGAGATAGCATCATCAATCCAAGACTTAATAGTCCATGAGGGGGGTGGGGCGGGGCCTACCTAAAAACTATCTATTATATTTTTGGAATCCCCTTCAAGCTAAAGGTTTTTAAAATTTAGACTATGGGCCAAATTTATAATATGATAAGCTCCAGTAGCCTCAGCTAGGTGATTGGTTTGAGATCCAAGAGGGGTGGCAGTCGCACCTAGAAAGTTGCCAAAGGAATCCCTTATGACACCACTGCAATAACTATAGTAATAGTTGTGGGAATGATAAACAAAATAATTAAATACTAAACTAGGAAATTAACTGTGATGGACAATGGTACTTGGGTCAAGAACCAATGTGAATTTGAAGTGGCAATTAACTTTGTTGTTTTGGTACAATAATCAAATAATCTAAATATGCTATTTGCCTTATACTCTACACAAGACTGTGGCATCGCCTAAGTCAATTTCACTAGCATATGTCACTTTACATTCACGAATCAATCATGTGGTCCATGTATCTAATCTAAACAATTTCACACTTTTATTCCTCAATTTACCTTGAAGTATACTCTTCGCTTATTTCTTGAGAAGGCCACTAACTTGCTAGGGTCAAGTTCTCCTATGTTAAACCCTAAAAAGATTGCCTTTATGCTTGTGGAAATGGTCAAGGACGATACTGTTCAATCATGCAAATGCTCTTGACTAATGATGCAAATTTTGGTTCTCTTTAGTGCTCCAAATCAAGAGATTCCTATAATGAATGATCCTTAAATGGGAATACTTTGTCCTTCATATCAAATAATAAATGAATGCCTTTAAATACCACTAAATAGCAATAAATCACAAAAAAACATGTACCAAGCCAACACATATTGGAAAAGAAATGGAATTGACAATAATTTGAATTTGAATTTTTAAATTTTTCGAGTCAATTCCATAGGTACAAAATCAATCCCGCAAGTGAAGGACTAGCCATTGCTAAGGGAACAATAATTTTAATGTAAGAAATTAATATTTGGTCATGGGAGTTAGAAATAAATATGGGTGTTGAAATGATGAGATAAGGCCAAATGTGTGAATATGTATGTAAATGATTAGTGGTGAAGAATCAATGAATGAACCTAACTTCCTACAAATATGCATCATTTGTCAATTTATAATTGAATTAAGTCATTCTCTCAAAATGAACCCAAAACTAAATGGGAATTTGACATGGATATGCAAATTTCACCATTATAATATTATAATTAATAATATTATTTATTTTAAAACCTTAATGGCTTTGAATTTTTAAGGCCACCTCCTTTATTTTTAAATTATTGGAACCCCAGCAGCAAAGGAAAGGGGCCACACTATCCCATGACAAGCCCTGCCTCTCGTAATTAAAAATTATTTAACTAGAATCCAATATAATTTTTCCTTAAAGCTTTAGTGCTGTGACTTTGAAAAAGCTATTCAAATTAAAGTTCAAATAATAAAATTCAGTTTATTATAATATTATTTAAACTCCGAACCACCCACTCAGACATTACACCCCACTACTGCTGTAGTTTGTCTCAGCATAATCAAGGTAAAGTTAGGGTTTAGTTGATTAGGTCACAAACAGCATACTAGTGCATAAGACCGCCTCACCCATGTAGCCCACAAGCATATTTAAAGTCTGAACTACTCGCTCAGATAATACACCCCATAACTGCTGTAGGTTGTGCCTTGCAGCATAATAAACATAAGTGTAGTTTTTTAGGTCAAACAACAATTTAGTGCGTAAGACCCCCCTCTCCCATTTGCAAGCCCACAAGGGTATTTAAATTCGGAACCACTCGCTCATAGACATTACACTTGAAAAATGCTGTAGATTGTGCCTTCCACCGTAATAAAGGTAAAGGTAAAGTAAATTTTTAGGCCACAAACAGCTATTTAGTGCATAAGACCCCCTCCCCTAGTGGAAGCACCTTCTAATGTATCATCCAAATTGTGTACCCTTCGGTTTCAAACTCAAAGCAAGCTAGGGAGTAAACCAAACCTTCCTGATCAACTTTAACTGAAATCAGGATACAAAACCTTCTGAAACCATCATTTTTACAGGTATGAGGTGTAGGGAATCTTGCATATTCTGGACAGCTGAGTAAAAGGAATACAGAAAAGTGTTCAATGCTTTCCAAAAAATGAGGCTGTGCCATCAGTAAGAAAGATTGTATCTAGTGAAAACCACAATAAATTACATATTAGTAAGGCACTGAACGGCCTCTTGACAGGGTAAAACCCTTGAGCCAAATTAACCCATTCTTGAGATTTACTTTTCAATGTAGTTAACTCCATACCATTAGCCACAGCTACATTAGAAATACAATTTGAAGACAAAGAAGCTATCAGCAAAGCTATAGTACAGTACAATAATAGAAAATCAACCCGTGAAAGCCCCTGCCATGGAAGCATTACCAGTAGCACCCTTTCGGAGCTGAACCAAAGACGCATACAATGAGTGCTGTAATGTTTCAGCCACAACTCGAAGTCTTCCCTGACTAACATCTACTGGATTCCCACCTGGACCACTTCCACTTCCATTCCCAACAATCTCCACTGCTCTAGCTACCTTCTGTTTGCAGCGTTCCCAATCCTCCATACGTGGCCACAATGCACGCCCACCATGACTACCTTCCATGCCTAGGAGGGCCATGTGGGGATTTTCACCAAAAGCATATTTCAGTCTTACAGAGACACAATGGGGCAACCATGCAGCGCCACCAGCAGCATTTACCTGAGGAATATTAGCAGGATCAAGGACTACAGTAAGTCCAAAATCTACTGCATTGTGTGGACGATCATAATGAATGTTGCTCTTAGCAACAGTACTAATTGCTCCATCCGAAGGAACCTGGCCTACATTGTCTCCAGTCACTGATGCATCAGCATTGGAACCCACATGGCATTCTAAGCACAACTCAACACGGGTTCTCTGTGCAGGAGCTGTATCGCCACCCTGGCCTTGTGATGTCCCCTTCTTCCAAGCAATGAGTTTTAAAAATTCTCGCAGAACCCATATTGGCAATGTTAGCAAAGTAATGAAGGATGCAACTCTAGAAGCATCATATGGCTCTGATGCAACTCGGCCACTAAAATAGTCACATATTTCATGAATTTCAGCAGAGCTAAGTTCATCTTGGCCATTTGTTTGGTTTTGCTGCTGCTGCTGCTGTTGCTGCTGCTGGTGAAAACGCTTCACACTCAGAACTTGTAAAAGAAGCTGCACACGATGCACACTTACAGCAAAGACATAACCTCTGTAGAGAATTCAGAAAAAAAAATCAGATTAAATCATCATACCAAACCTAACTACACAATGCTACAAATGGAACAAGATACTGGTAACATTTTTATAATGACTTCAAAACTTAAAAATATCAAGAGGAAGATATAACTCTTCTCGACTACTCTAAAATTACAATTCATTTGAGATCTTTCAATGGAATTCTTGACTTGAAAGTTGAATGGTAATCCAGAAATATTAAAGGTATAGGTTCTACTGTTTTAGTTTATCTAAACATAATGATTTTACCAGTTCATGATAAAATTTTATGCATCAAAATACTTTGAGAATTCTTTAGTATGGGAGATCTTGCCACCAAATTAAGTTCTACCAAATTTATTCCTTAAAATCAATATCATTAGTTCCACTAATTCTGTGCACACAGAAACTTAAGCACATAAAACATAACAGACGGTATTTACCCGACAAAGAAACGCAATGCAGGTTGCTCATGGTCCAAGTTAAGAAGTGATCCTTCATTTTCTTTCAAAATTGAACGCAGAATTGCTTTCAGAAGCTCTGGTAACTGGGAAAATAACCATAGAACCCCAAGATATTTCAGAATGCCACGCAAGACTTTCTTAAGTGCAGCCAGAGGTACCCATCCTCCTCCATAGCCACCATCATCCCCAAGTCCAATGAATGCAGTGTTTAGCTCTCCTCTGACATGGACAGGCACACCAGTTGCTGAAGGCATTGGACGTCCAGCCAAAGACATTCCTGAACTGAGTGCTGCAAGATTTTGTGCTCCCAATACATTGTTTACTCTATTCAAAATAGTTCCTGGATTTCCAGATAATGTTGTTGATCGAGACACTCCAGGAGAGTTAATACCCATTTTGTTACCACCAGCAGCAGGAGACTGTGCATTGCTTGTACTTAAATTATTTGAGTTTCCAGGGCCCAAAGGTTGTGGAGTAAGAGAATTATCAAGTGTGTTCAATCCCAAGGCAACATGCTCCATGATAAAGGGACGAAACTGGGGACAGGGCATTGAGCCTCCAGCAGAAGGGCCACCCTTCGGTGGGGTAGCAGGTTGCAACCATACTTGATCACCAGCAAAGCAGCGCATATCAACAGCAAAATTCTTCCGATAAATTATGCGAATCCAATAGGGACTTCGCAATACAACCGAAACATCAGTGGGCAACAGGGAGCTTGGCACTATTCCTGGTCCTCCTCTCCCAGCACCAGATACAATGGGTCCATTTTGTGTATTGAAATTACCACTAACTGCTCCATCATTAGTCCCCCCACCAGATATTACGCCTGTACTTTGATTGACAATTGAAGGTGTGGTGTTTTGAGCGAAACTTTGTGACATCATTAACCCATTTGTTTTAGCAGCTGTGGAAAATCCAGATGGTACTAAACTAATGGCAGTTGCAGCCGTCCCAACCATTCGTGCAGGTCTTATAGCACCAGCAAGAGCATGTAAGGGTCCAGCAGTCAGCCGAATGCAATCAAGTAGTGATGCAACTTCACCTCCATTGATAAAATCCTCCAAAAACTGCACAGAGAATGGTAGTAGAAATGTGAATCCGTTAACCAGAAAACCATGAGGAAAGATTTTCAATACATATTCCAATGATTATAATATCTTACAACTAGTTCCAAAATGTGCTGTGAAAGAATTTATGCAACCAACTAGACCATGAGACCCTCCAAACAGTGCACAAAGGATGCAGGCTAGATACATTGCAAGTTTTATCCCAAAAATAAATGCAGATGATATTCAATATTGTGTTGAAATGTTCATCACAATTTTAAGAGTACTGAAATTCACTACATTTCTGAGACTGATTGCATTTAAGTGTTGATCATAAGTAAATATAGAAATGCCCTACATTATGAGACTAAAAATGCTTGATCAAACTGCAAGACAGGCTTCATGGCTGGGACTCTGTTTACTCCAAAAATTTAATTATGGGGTTCACCATATCATTATGAAAGATGGAACACAGACCCAGCAGTCATATTATGTTCATATCAAACTCATGCTTGCATCTTAGAGACAAGACAGATATTGCCCAAAATGAGAAGATAATGAAAAATTTGAAATAATTAGAATCATAAGGTCTGTTTATTCTAGATGAGGATGGTTGGGTGGTACTCCTGGAAAGTTTTGGGAGATTTTTCTTTGTTGTACTTTGTATTGATTATGTGCAATGAGAATTGATATGGCATGAGTTTATGAGCATTTACTCTGCTCTATATTCCATTTTATTGTTAATATTTTGCTCTTTGCCTATCAATTATATCATTGCAGAGGATTTGGTCCATGAGAATGAGTGATTGATAAATAATTACCACCATGTTAGGCAGAGGCAATAAAAGCCTAAAGATGCATTAAATTTGTAAACCCATGTCTGAAACTAGATAAGAGTTTTGATGATTTATGGAATGGCGGATGTTTGAAACAGAAGAAAATAATACAAGTTAAATGTATTTGTACACCATTTGTTGCCAGGAGAGGAACTGCTGAGACTGTATAGATATAAGAGAAGCACGTTAAAGGGCTGCATGTATACGATAATGATGAAGAGGTACAGGATGTTTGAAAAGATAAATCCATACATCATTCAAAATGATCTGCAAACATTTTGTTAAAGTTGTGATTCTTCCTTGATCCACCTAATTTGTACAGTACAGCCAAATAATTGTTTATGTATGTTTCTGACAATTTTTTTGTAGTTTGGGGCTTTGTATACTTTGTAAGGTGCCTTATAACAACAACAATTTGTTCATTGTACGGCACCTATTCTGATGATTAATTTGCCAAAATACTTTTTGGAGCACTCTGTTGGAGGTTTGAATTGCTATAAAATTATCTTATCCCTATCTAGTGTGGACACATTTCTTCCCCTAGGGCTTTCTGGACAGCAACTTACCATTGCAGATCCGATCTAATATTCAAAAAAATCCTGTGTATGTGCTTCCCTTCACTTCACAAAAAAAAAAATGGGTACCTTTTATTTTTAATTTTTTTAGCATCCTCTTCTCTGAAATGGTCTTCAGATTTGTTTCAGATTATATAAAAAAATAAAATGGAGGTTTAAGGTTTAAACTTTAAACCCATCCAAAACACTGAGCATAACAAAATTCAAACTTGTCCAAATAATTTTATGCATATGCTTGTAAATCCTAAGTTACCGGTTCGGGTTCCGGGACGGGTTCGGGTACGAGAACCCGGTACACAGGTACGGGCAAAAATTTTTAGGGGTTTGGGTACATATGGGTACGTGTGTATATATATATATATATATTAATAATTTAATATATTATAAATCTATATATATGTATTATATATACAAAAAAATAAGAGAAATATAGAGAATTGTAAAACTAAATCATTTCATAGTATGATACTTGATCATTGATCAATGCCAAATGCCAAAGATAAATATTAAATGCCAATTGATAGTTGAAAAATATTCAAATAAAATTACTGAATTACAAAATGTAGTTCATGAAACATTGAAACATGATTCAATGTTCATTGTTCATGTGCTCATCAATCATCAAAAGGATTGTCAGAATCATCATGACTTGGATTTTGAGTGGTTTCAACTTCAAAATCATCATCATTTGAACCCAAAGCGGATCCAACACCATGTGATATGTCATCAATATCACCCACATCATCCATAGTGGCTCTAGCAAGATCCTGAATGGTTGCATCCAAGTCAGTAGACTCGGGTGCTACATCCCAAAGCCTCGCTGCCCCCTGCCTGTATTGAGGATCCTTACGTGACAGAAGACGCAAATTGGAATGAATATACACTAAGTCTTCAGCTCTTTTTGCAGCCAACCGGTTACGCTTCACTGAGTGGATAAAGGAGTATGTACTCCAATTCCGTTCAGCGGCAGAAGAGCTTGCAACCTGGAGAGAAAACCAACAAAATTAAAAATAAAATAAAAAAATGCAAGATAAATTCAAGAATGTTAAGTGTTAAATTTTACAATACAAGTGGCAAAAAAAAAAAAACTTACATGTGAGAGGATCTTGATTGCAAGAGGTTGGAGGTACATATAATCTTGACCATGGAGGTACCACCATGTAAGACCATCCATTTTGTATTGGTCTCTAGCAACAGAAGCATTATGATTTTTTGATTTTCCTGTGACAAACATTCCAAATTCTCTCATGACACTTGCATGCACTTCTGGATCACTGAACATTCTACTAAATGCCGTCTTATACCCATTAGCAACTTCAGAATCTCTATATGGCGGTATTCTCCCTGGGATAGAAAGTACTTCAGTGGTATAGTACCTCGGAGATAGGGCATATGCAAGGAGGTGCAATGGAGTTGTCATCTTGTTCCAACGATGAAGAACAATTGCTTCCACCCTTTTGTACAAGGTGTCTTCAGGATCATTCTCTTTTTTTTGTATTTCTATTTTTATTTTTTCCAACATTGTGTCCATGCTATCATAGACATCCCCCAAGCATGGTTCATCTGTATCAGCAAACCGAAGCATAGACATGATAGGTTCGGTGAATTCCAATACATAATTCACACGATCCCACCAATCGTCATTCAAGATCATTGCCTTGACTTTTTGGGCCCTCTCTGAATTTGATTGCTTCCATATACCCCATTGGTTGCTAATAACCATTTGACTCAATGCATCTTTCACCTTCACAAGTCGTCTCAGAACAATTGTGTGAGATGCAAACCGGGTCTCGGCAACCTAAGAACATGTTAATAGTAAGTTAATAACACATTTAAAATATGTAAATAATGCAAAAAATTATTTTATTCAATTATGTAAAACATGACATAAATGATAAATGAAACTAAATAAATTAAATTTTAAAATTTACCTTCAACAATTCCAATGTTGAAAAAGTTCTGAAAATTGCTTGTGACATATGGTGGTTTGTCACAAACATCTGGATCTCCTCAGACTCCTGGTATATTTCTTTCACCCACTCTATTTGGGTGCCAATTGCTTGCATCACCAAATTGAGGGAGTGTACGGTGCACGGTGTCCAAAAGATGTGCTCATATCTGGCCTCTACCAAAGCACCTGCAGCCCTGCAAACTTTTGCATTGTCCGTAATTACTTGGACAACATTTTCACTACCCACCATCTCTATGGAGTCAATGAGAATCCTGGAAATGAACACATCTTTCACTTCCCCTTCACAGTCAACCGCCCTCAAAAACATTGCCCCCTTGGGGGACACTGCAATAACATTAATCAATGGACGGTTTTTGCAATCTTTCCATCCATCGGAAACAATAGATACACCTGTTTCAACCCAAGAATCTCTAATTGGTTTTAGTTGGGCCTCTACATATTTCTTCTCTTTTTGCAATAAGGTGGTACGCACCTTTTCATACCCAGGACTTGTGAAATCAGGAGGTGCACTATTTATTGCTGACACCATGTCCTTCCAATATGGTGATCTCACCAAGTTGAATGGAAGACCATTGGCATAGAGGCAACGTGCAATTTTTTCTTCAGCAATATCTCTTGCCTCCATTTTAAATGCCTTCTCTAATGGACCTCTCTTGCGGGTGGTGGTTTCTGGTTCTTCATCTTCTTCTTCCGTAGAGGGTATAGACAAGAAGGGATGTCTAGAGGGCCTAACTATTTGATGAGTGGGTAATGTTGTTTTTTTCTTTCCGGAACTATAACTAGTTTGTTTTCCTCTTGCAACCGAATTGTCAGCATCTTCTTGTTCTTTTATAAATGTTGCTATTTGTACAGCAGAAAACCCCTTCTTATCTGGGCCCACACACATATTAATCCCTTTACCACCAGGGCCCATAAAATGAAGTTTCACTCGGTAGTAGGAGCTATTATATTGTACATTGCAAAAATTACACTTCCAAACAAACCCCCCACCTCCAGGAATTTGTGAAATTCGTGTGGTATGTCTCCATAAAGGAGATCCTTTATCAATTTTGAACTTTTGGCTTCCATCCCCACCCACTGAACTTTGACTACTGGCCATTGTTGCAATCTATAAAAAAAATGAAAAAAAATATATATATTTGAAAAACTTCTTCACAAACTTGAAAAAATTCATCAAAAACTAAGAAACTTAAAAAAATTCATCAAAAGATTGAAGAATAGGGTTTAAATGCATACCTTGAACACTTAAATCTCCTTTGTAGAAGCTATTTGCCACTCCACAATCGATCTCCTTCAAATGCAATCACCTCCCTTCAAAATGCTAAGATGGAAAGAAAATATGGAGAGAGCAAAATGAGAGGTAAAAATGAAATGTTTTAGTGTTGAAAGGCCTCATATTGGGTCGTTTTAGGGTTAAGAGGCAAAATAGAAATTAAAAAATTGTTTTTTTTTCACTTTTGGGCCCACTTTTTAAGTGTTGGGCTGTGGGTTCTCAAGGGTTCGCCCAGTTACGCGGCTGGTACCCCCGGGTCCGCGTACCTATGGGCAAGGTACTCACTGGGTACGCACCCTGTGCGTACCCAGCGTGTACCCACAGGCGAACCCGTACCGAGTTCGCACCCGAACCGGGTTCGAGGCCTGCGGGTACGAATCCGGTAACTTAGTGTAAATCAGTTGGTGTTCTTGATTTTGTTAAAACTTTCAAAAAGAAAACCAAAAGATCCCATGTTCACCTCAACTCCAAAAAGTTTATAACTTGTTTTTCAAAAATTTACCAAGACAGTTGAGAGTTGAGACCTCAAGTCTCTAATTTTCACAAACTTTGCATATGGACATGTTTTTCAAATTTTTTCCACATTCTGAAAACTAGACTCTGCCCTCTTTCCAACATAGATATACAAGATAGGGCTCAAGCTGTCAAGCTAGTATTTCGTGAAGAAATCTAATCTTGCATTGGTAAGAGACAAAAACTACCCAACTTCTTTGGCAGACTTAAACACAGCATAACTTTCATGTCCAGTGGCCAAAATTGGCATATGATCAATTGGAATTCATGGAGCAAACTGTTCAGAATGCTTCATAGGATAAACATTGGAGCTCGATGCTTCTACAAACTTGCTATTGGCTGTTTTGCAGATTTTTGTTAACGGATGATCAATAACACAGTGCAATGGGAAACTAATGAGGATGCATGATCAGTGGTACCCAGTGCCAACATTTAACAATATTTTGGTTGATTTGCATAGATCCAAGCAGTTTCAATGGTATATGACTTAAATTGTTCTATGTGTGAAATGCATTGCTCTGAGCGTTTTTTTTGGAGTTTGCATAACCTGTTTGTTCATTTTATCATCGGCTCCGCATAATATGCTAACGGCATCACATCTCTGCACATTAAGGCTAAAACTCTAACAAGAAGCAAACTTGCTCACTAAGTGTTGGCAACAGTTCTAGGCTTTGTACAAACACTTCTCTGGACAATGGTACACTCCATTGAGAAAATAAAAAGATTGATTACAGGATCAACTTGACATCAAGGAAAATTCAAGTATATTACAAGCATTTTCAAAAAATAAGGCACACTTCAAATGCGCTTAAACAGTAGATTGTATTACAACATTACTCAAACTAACGTTAGGGATTGGAACCACATGGACCGTCTAGAAGTCAAATGATAAACAAGATCATCAAAAAGGATGTTCTCACTCACCAGAATCTCAAATAAGTATAGTCCAAAACTTCTATATGTGATAAGTTCAATGTAGGCTTCATAAGTTTATTTCACATATATCAAGAAAACATGCATATGGACACTAGAGAAATGAAGAATCAACATAGCTTTGACTGATAAAAGCAGTCAGGGATTACATTTTACAACCCAAGAAAAAAGTGTAAGAAATACAACCTTGGTGTGAGGCCACAATTGATCAGGTGAAACATGCATTGTGCATCCCTCTTTGCCTGATTCCCATTCAACAACAAAACGTGCAATTATCCCAGGCATTGGCCCAACATAGCTGAACCAGAGACTCATAAGACCTACTGCTTCAATCTTGAATGTTCTTCTCATATAATCCCACATTCGATCACCCACTTCACCATAGACCTTTTTCACTAGATTATGTGTTTTCATGTTAGACAGCTCTTTTCCCATGTCTATTCTTTCATCTGGTTTTACCTCCAGTAGTTTTCTCATACCCATGGCAAAAGAGCGTGCATTGGAAAGCCTTTGTAAATCTGCAACCAATTTTTTAATACTGTTTTCCTCCACAGCCCTATAACTCAAGACCACACCCTCAGGACCATACCGTATATGAGAATCCACATCTGAAGTATTTGCAATTCGTACACCAGAACCCCATGGAGTCCCAGTTTTACCTTTCTGAAGTTCCCACAAGTCCCTGAAATGTTCATCATTTACTTTGACATCCCAGTAGGTGCTTCCAGGTCTACCAAGACACAAACAAATATGTTGCCATGCATCCTCTTTTGAAGAGGGCAGCCGAAACCACAAGTCTGCAGAGGGTTTTCGCAAGCCCACATCTTCAACATATGGGATATTAAGGGCTTCCATTTGGCCAGTTAGTCGAGCATGCTTAATGCACAAAGAACAATGCCTAATCACTTGAAGAAGAGCAGATACATATATACTTGAAGGTGCCTTCCCATGATTAGCTTCTCTAAGAATGCTCCCACACGTACGTCCAACAACTTGCCCCAAAGTGCCTGGAGTATTTAGCTGAACAGCAGCATGTTGTGTATTACCTGATTCAGAGGTCTTCCTTTTCTTTTGGCTTTCTCCATAAGCTGATATTCCTTGCAAGGATGGAATGCAATGCACAATATCTGAAAGGCAGCGCTTTCGACTGCTTATTTTTGGAATTGTGTCACACATGTTGCCATGAGAAGTTAAAGAGTCTAATGTTTGACCTGTAAGATGAATACCTCGTGAATTAGCTAGATGATATCCAGTTATAAGTAGAAGGCATACAACAGATACAATTAACATGCCCAGCCCAGCATGTTAACCATTTTCCATACCTAAAGCATAGTGAATAAGAAATAGCAACTTACATGTTGGGGGAATCATGTGCAAACCAGTTGCAGAGCTTTTGAATACAGTTGATGTTTGACCACTTGTTGAAGTCTTAACAAGAGAAGACCTTGAGTGTTGAATGGAATTCCTGTGTGCTGGGGACATTCTGGCTGTATACAAACTGGTTTGCCAATTAGTAGAATGTGATGGGAGCCCCTCCTTTGGAGAATCCGTTAATTTTCTTAGATGATCTTCATCCATTGATGGATAACCTGAAGTGTCTCCCAGATGCAACGGAGACTTTGAAGAAGTGAGATCTTGGTCAGAATAATTCTTTGTAGCAGATGACAGTTTATTAAAGGATTGGATCCTTACAGGACTGGGTGTGGATGTACTCACTCCATAATTGTGTCCACCAGCTAGGGGGCTTGAGCCAGTTTGCCGTACATTCTTATGATTTGGTTCAGACATCAACCTAGTGTTAAAAGGTGAGCTTCCAGCAGAATTTTTCCCGGTATTATTAATTAGAGAAAACTGGGAGTTTCTATCCCATGTAGTTGACAGACCAAACTTCCCTCCTTGCTGAATACCCTGCACAGCACCTAGATGATTTGATGGTGAAGGTTCAACTAAATAATTCTGTTTTGGTAAATACCGAGATAATGGCATCCCCTTGTCAAACTCAAATACATCATCTGCTAAAGATGAAAATCCTGACTGCAAGCACCCTTGGCCCTGAAAGACAGAATCTGTAAATGCATCGGGATTAGACACTGATTCTGAAATTAAATCTGAAATTCCTGTTACCTCTTTCTCCAGACACAACCTTTCATTGTCTAAAAGACTCAAATTCACCTCATGCTCCACCATTTGCATTCTTCCAATGTCTATCTTGTTGAAACGAAAAATGTTTATAGGACTGGAAAGCAGACCAGATCTACTAGTTGAGTCTTGCTTGGACTCCAGAAGGGTAAAAAGAGGCTTGAAATCCATATCCAACTGTATTAGCAAGTAATAAGAATTTCCACAGTTTGGAAAACCCATGAGCAACAAGTCTGAGCCCTTAATTATTGATTTAGGTAGCTTCACTGTAGCCAGACCTTTTTCATACACCTGCAATAGGCAATATACATAAGACCAAAGCCATTAAAAGGCATAACAAAACTATATTAGATTTTAGCATGCTTACAATCGAAAAAACATGTACCTAGTTTTGCATACAGAAAAAGCAGCAAAAAATTGATAACAAATAAGTCCATCAATGCTCTAGCCTGCTAACAAACATTAGCAGGCATACAGAAAATAAAAAATGCCAAGTAAATTGTTAGATAGTTAAACAAATCATTAGATGTGCAAATAATGGACTAAATCAGAACATTTGATTTGGAAAAAAAGGATTTTTCACAGGCATTCCACAAGTCTCAGAAACCCAATACACTTCTCTCTACCCAATATGCATCTCATTAACCTAGGGGACCTGTATCCCTCCTCAAGATGAGCATATATGTATACCATGTTCCTTGAAGTCAACACTAAAGAACATTCTATCTTTCAAAGTTAAGTGTATTATGAGTTATACTGGTCCATGCATTGTCTTGACTCTTTTCAAAGAGCAAGCAAGAACCTTGTACTTGTCCAGAATCTAGATATCAAAAGCAGAAGTATGTGGCTTTGTTTCTCACGGAGATGGCTTGCTTCAGAGTTACTCTGCATCTTCTATATGTGTCAATTATCCGATTACTATTGATGGTAACTTAAAGTGAATCAAATATTGAGATCGGCAGTCAATTGCAACTGGACATTTACCTTTGTTAAGACAATCCACCAACCAACCTGTGCTTGGCTCTTCTTCTAAAAGAAGGGCTTGCCATGCTAAGCTTAGATATCAGCCTAGAACCCCTGATAGGAAATAAATTACCAGTTTTTCATTTTTTATGTGAATCTTCAGCTTCATATTTGGGTACAAATCCTCTTCAAGCTTTTCCAGATTTATTTTGTGATATTGGAGCATCCTTGGGTTGACCCAATCTTGCATCACCCAAAAATAGATGTTTAGTTCTCACACAGAGGCTTAACTTGTGTGTGCACCCTATACTGTGGTAGTTTGTTACATGCTGGCTTAACTGTGTGTGCATCACTGCATTGTATGATGTTAGGCAGCTTTTGTGTCCCCAAACATGTTGCTACTGTTGGCACACCCCCATGCATCCTTGCCAAGTGCAAGTTCCTTTGCACTGAAGACCTGCTGATGGTTGAATCACAGTCTATTCACCACACACTCACTCTTCACAGGATTAGTCAATGTCAGATGTTGGGTGGTTGGTGATTCTGTTAGACTGTCAAACACGAACAGATCTTCTGATAGCATGCTAGTTTAGGAAGGTCAAAAGAATGTCACTTCAAATTTATTGAGGAATGGCTGGATTGTTCTCTGTCAAATAGCAGCTTGCTGGTTGAGCTACTTCCTGAATGCACATTTATTTCAGGGACCAACTTCCACCCTACTTGACAGCACAAGTGGCATGTGCTATATATAGTAGTCCTCTAGTCTTTTGAAGGGGATAAAAGGATGGTAGATTGAGAATCTGGGGTTTGGATAGAGTTTTTGAACTTCATTGTAGTTGTGAAGTCTCCGCACGTATCTCTTAGAGTTGGGTAGCATAACACAGGTTTCTTGGTAGCCCTTTTGTAATCTTTCATTATTTTTGCAATTTCATTTGGCTTCATTTGTTTCGTTGATTTTCTTCCGTGTGCTTCTAGTGTATGCTCTGTTCATGCTCATTAGACAGTTGTTCAATAGACTCTCCAACATTGTTTCACCAACCTAGTATCATAGCTTAGTGTTCTAAGTTCTAGAAGTGAGCTCGAGAGAGTTCCACTAACAAAGCTTTGTGTGGAGTGTTGTTGCAATGCAAGTAAACAAGAGGAGATGGCTCACAGAGTAGGAAGAAGAGATGCAAGGAACCAACCAGTGGCCCACATTGCAGACCTAGCTGATGCAATAGGAGCCATTCAAGCTCAGCTTGAGGCCATCAGGACTGCACAAAGAAGAGGTCCCATGGCAATGGAGGGCATCAATCGTGATGGAGGTTGTGATACACAAGCAGGTTCCACAAATGCAAATGATGTTGAGAGGACGTCATAAAGGAAGAAACATTTGCTATTGCCTTGCTAAAGGTCAGCAACAAGCCAAGAATTGATCTCCCATTCTACATAGGAAACTTAAATCCAGAAAGAGTTGATTGACTAGATCACTTAGATAGAGAGATACTTAGAGTTTGAAGACATCAAGGACTGGAAGAGAGTCAAGTACACAGCCACATAGGTGGATTCATGCTGGTCATGTGGAAGATGACACTAAGAAAGTGTCAAGGTATGAATGGATTGTGCATCTCCTTTTAGCAAGAGATGTGCTTTCTAATCACTGTGTCTGTCCAAGAGGCCTACAAGTTCACACTCAAGGTGGAGATGTCTGTTAGACAACAAAGTGCATGCAACAGTGGTAAGGACAGGAAGAGCAAACAGAGCATAGGAAGACATACCTTTACACACAAAGAAAGCATAGAAACTAGTGGCATCGTGACAAGTTTGAAGTGCGAGCAGGTCTTTGACCGAGTTGAGATAGAAGACAAAGTCATGGAAAGGCTTCAATAAGACTTGCTCTAGATGTGAGCAAGCAAGTCACCACATGTTTGAGTGTCCAGACACTGCACAGGAGCAAGGTCGTGTAAAGAAGGGTGTGCATGTGGCATAGGCTACGGAGGCAAGTTCATCAAGTAGCAAAGAAAAAGCACTAGCCACAAGGCTAGAGAGAACCTAATGATGCAAGGTTCTAATGAAACCCACATGCAGAGATGATAAGTTCTGATTGAGGAAGAGCTCATTCCAAACTAAATGCAAGTCAAGAAGAAAGTATTTCATGTTGAACATTGATAGGCGCAGCACCAACAACTTAGCATCCATGAAGATGGTGCAAAAATTGATGTCAAAGACTGTCACACACCCCACACCATACAAGGTCACTTAGTTGCTGAAGGAACAACTCATAGTGGCAGAGCAATATCAAGTTGCATTTTGCATTAGAGGATATGTAGAGTAGATATGGTGTGACATGATCCCAATGGATGCCTATCACATGTAATTGGCAAGGTCATGGCAATATAACTGATGCACTATTCATGATGGGTGCAACTGTAATAACACCTCCACCATCAAGAAGGATGGGAGAAATTTGAATTACTTCCCATGAAGTACAAAGAGGAGTCCGTACAAAAGGGTAAGGTGTTGTTATCAAAAAAAGAGTTTCTCAAAGAGGTGGAGACTTGTAGGACTGCTATGCACCACTAGTTAAGCTCATGCAAGAGTAGATAGAGTCGCACAACTTTGACAACCCAAAAGTCATTGGACTACTCAAGAATTTGCTAATGTGATTAGTGAAGGAATGCCAAACAAATTGTTGTTGATGCACAACATCTTGCATTGCATGGATCTTATTCTAGATTCCAATTTTCCAAACAAGGTACCCCCATAGGACAAGTCCTAACATGAATGTGGAGTTAAACAAGTAGTATGAAGAATTGTAAGAATGAGGTTTGACAAGGGAGAACTTGAGTCCTTGGTCAGTGCCTATAAGTACCTACATCAAAGAAAGATGAAGAGTAGAGGACATGAACAAATTCCCACACAATCAATAAGATCACCGTCAAGTACAAGTTTCCATTGTCGCACATGGATGACTTGATAAATTGCTCGAGTGTAGTTTGCCATTTCTCCAAGATGGACCTCAAAAGTAGGCACCATCAAATCAAGATCAAGAAAAGAGATGAATTGAATATCGCATATAGAACAAATGAAGGCTTGTATGAATGGATGGTGATGTTATTAAGGCTAACAAACACTCCAAGCATGTTCATGCAACTAATGAGGGAGGTTTTGAAGCCGTTTCTTGACAAATTTGTAGTCTTTTATCTTGATGGCATTTTGGTGTTAGCAAGATAAGGGAGGAGCATCTTGTACACCTATAGGAAGTGTTAGCTAAGCAGAGAAGACATGTGCATAACTCTAAAGAAGTGCAGCTTCATGAAGGAAGAATGGCATACTTGGGATTCATGATATCTCAAGGTGGTTTATGAATGGATCTTGAGAAGGTCCATGCAATTTTTGAGTGGCCCAAATCAAGAAGTGCAATGAAAGCTAGAATTGTCCATGGGTTGGCAAGCTTCCACCTAGAGATCATCAGGAACTTTAGTGGCAATTTTCCACCCTTGATGCATTGAATGCAAAAGGACAAGTTTGACTACTACCAAAGTTTCACACTCTTGAAGAAGAAAGTGACAAAGCAGCTTGTACTCACACTTTTAAACTTTGGAAAAGTGTTCCAAGTCAACTACGATGCTAATAGAATAATCATTGTTGTTTTGATTCAGAAGGGTGGACCAATCACGTATTTCAAAGTTGAAAGAGGCTAGGTGGCAAATTTTGTCTACAACCAATTATTCTACATCATAGTGCAAGCTTTGCGTAAGTGGAGGCATTAGTTGTTGCCAAAGGAGTTTGTATTGGACACAAACCACCAAGTGCCAAAGTTCAACAATCAAGCAAAGCTCAACTAAAGGCACACGAGGTGGATAGAATATCAACAAGGTTACTCTTTTGTGTTGAAGCACCACATAGGCAAGATCAACAAGGTTGCAAACACCTTAAGCATGAGGCATGCGTTATTGTTTGAAATGACAATTAAAATAGTGGCATGAAGGTGTTGAACTATTTGTATGGTGCAAATCCGGATCTTGTAGATGTATGATGCACATGCATAGAGCCCTAGGATGAAGATAGGAGCCCATACGAGTACTTTACACAAGAGGGATGCATGTTCAAAAGGTAATAGTTGTGCATAGTATAGAGTTCAATGAGGGAAAACCTCATCAAAGAGTTGCATGGATGTAGACTCAAAGGCCACTTTGGTATAGCCAAGACATAGGCCATGTTGGGGGTATCACTAGCCAAGTTTATGTAGAAATGTGCATAGATTTGTGGGGGAGTGCAATATCTACCGAATAGCAAAAGGAAAAATGCAAAATATTGGGTTGTGTATGCCATTGCATACACCAAATAGACTGTGGGAGGAACTATCCATGGATTTTGTCCTTGGATTGCCACACACTTAGAGGGAAATGACTATCTTCATAGTGGTGGTTATATTTTCTAAAATGGTTTTCATTCCTTGTCAAATGTCTACTAACACATCTAGGATAGTTGATTTGTTCTTCAAGGAGATAGTTCAATAGCATGGATTGCCATGCAACATCATGTTAGATTGTGACACCAAGTTCCTCAACTATTTCTTGTGTACCCTATGGGATGAAGCTAGGTATACAACTCAATTATACCTCTACACATCATACACAAACAAATGGGCAAATAGAAGTTGTCAATCAAAGTCTTTCTACTCAGATGTCTAGTAGGAAAGAAGCCTATGTTAGTGTTGTAAGGGGCATCCTAGTGAGGTGTCATAAATATATCGGGAGTAGAAGCCAAGGGAAGGATCATGAATGCAAAAGCAAAGCACTTCACACAACACATGGAGATTCATGCGCATATCAAGAAACAAATAGAGTGGTGCAATGTATAAGTTGCATTGAAGAGGCAAGCTTACTCAAAGGATGTGAGTCATGGCGAATCTAAGAAAAGAGAGAGAAGTTCCCCAAAGAAACATATATCAAGTTAAAGCCCAAGAAGATCAAGTTGACAAAGAGATTGGATATCTCACCAATATTTAATGTCTAATCTATATTCCTACCATGCACTTGAGGATTCAAGTAGTCAATGGAAGGGCATAATTGGAAAAAGGAGATACTAGAAAAGCTAATAGAGGAAATCACAAAAATCTCAAATATGTGCATAACCAAAATGACTTGACAAAGAAAGTACAAGGAATATATCTTATTGGCTAAAGGGTAAAGGGCCTAAAGATTACTTGTGGATTTCAAAAGCTAAAGTAAGCCAAGTTGGATGGCTGAATTAGTTATCTACACAATACTTTTACCAAGGGAGTCTAATGCATGAGCATCCTTGGGTCAACACAATCTTCCACCCCCCAAAAATAGTTGTTTAGTTCTTGTGCACAGGCTTAATTTATATGTGCCCTATGTTGTGGTAGTCTGTCGTGCATTGGCTTAACTACATGCGCATTGAGATCACAATACTTTTACCAAGGGTGTTTGATGCATGAGCATCCTTGGGTCAAGGCAATCTTGCACCACCCAAAAATAATTGTTTAGTTCTTGCACATAGGATTAACTTGTATGCATCCTATGTTGTGGTAGTTTGTCATGCATTGGCTTAACTACATGTGCAATGTGGTGTTGGGCAACTTTTTGTGCCCCTACACATGTTGCTATCTATTGGCCTATCCCCATGCATGTTTGTCAAACACAAGTTTGGTTGTGCTAAAGACCCTCCAATGGTTGAATTGTGCATCATGTTCCCTAGTGTGCATTTTTCCCAAAATTAGTTGATGTCAGATGTCAACTAGTTGGTCATTCCATCAAACTTTCAGATGGCACAATCAAATCTTGTGATGGTATGTTAGTTGTAGAAGTTCAAAAGAATGTAACTTTGAATTTATTGACAAAAATTTGGATTGTTCTCTATGAATTGACACCCTACGAGTCAAGCTATTTCTTGACCATGCATTTATTACAGTGACCAACTTCCATCCTACTTGGCAATGCAAGTGGCATGCACTATACATAGTGGAGTTGTGGTATTTTGAAGGGGTTAGAAGGTTGGCAGATTGAGAATCTAAGTTTTGAGTAGCTTTTGAGCTTTATTGTAGTTGTAGAGTCTTTGCACATATCCCTTAGAGTTGGGTAGCATAGCATAGGGTTTCACATATTGGTGAACTTGTTCTAATCTTTTATTACTTTTGAAATTCCATTTTGCTTCATTCATTTCCTTTGTTTTCTTCCTCATGCTTTTGTTATGTGCTTTGTCCATGTTCATTAGATGATTGTTCAATCAACCCTCCAATTTTGTTGCAACACTCTACTATAGTAAAACAAAGGTCCCTATATTGTAGCTTCTTTGTAGAAGGTGTTCTTTTGCATGCCCTTAGAAATGCCTAGGATATCATCATGGATTCTCCTTCTAGTAATGACTACAGTGGTATAGCCATAACCTTCTACAGCCACTTCTTGAGTTTTGCAATCAATCAAAATTTTCCTTGCATAATAGCTTCAAATCTCTCCCGATCTTTCATATATATTTGCTAGGACATCCAACTCTACTATCTATTTGATTTACTAACGTGGATATTCTTACTTGACTAAAGGTCCCAAGTTTTTTCTTTATTTTATTCAATTTTATGCACTTTAACATGCAACTTTGTTGGAATTGGTTGTTTTGGGCACTCCTCTTGCTATGCTGCATGTTGTGTACTTACGACTCTGTTGATTAGCACTATCTTGATGATCTATGTATATTTATTTATTTTTAAAATTACACCCTTGAATAACAAAAGTGATGTCCACAAATTTGAGCAAAGGATACTTTATATCATAATTGGAAAACTTGGGCTCGATAATTACTCTGTAGGCCCAAAAAATTTAAAAAGTTGGAGCTCGACAAAAACTCAGGGAAAAACCCACAATAACTCAGCAAATTTATTGAACATTTGAAACACATTAAAAAGTAAAAAATATTCTTCAAAAACACACATATTACAAAATTTGTAAAAAATTTACTAATTTCCATCATATATAAATCAAAATTGAAGTTTAATACATACCATAGACCAAAAAACTAGTTCAACCTCTAAGTACATATAAACTTCAAGCTTCAATATCAATAAAAATTATAAATCATAAATTATGCCTATGACTAAAGCTCAAAAGAGTTACTATGTGGATGCTGCAAAAGTGGATGGTATAGTTGCAATATCATCAACAAGTACCTCATCCATAGTGATAGGATCAAGTTGTGTATGTGATGAACCCACCCCTAATGGCTCACCATCCTCACCTTATGCCTCCTCATATTCTACCACATTTGCTTCCCATTCACCTACCTCCCTCTCCAAATCAGCTAACTCATCGTCAGTTAACAATGGATCCATATCAACTTCTGCAAGCTCAGTAATCCAATCTGAATATGGACCAATGTCATCAAGGTCAAGTGCTTCATGTGTACCCTATCCTTGTACCTTTTTTTCATGCAACCAAATGTTGTAGTGCACATAAACAAGGTCATTCAAGCGCTTTTTGAGTCAACCTATTGTGCTTCTTTGTGTGAATGGCCTCAAAAACACTCCAATTGCACTCACAACCAAAAGCACTACAAGGTTGTGATAACATGTGGATGGAAAGCTTTTGAAGATTAGGCATTATGGCACCATAATCTTCCCACTACAAATCTGCAAGGATAACATTTATCATTTATAACATAGTTAGTATTTTAGTAAACTTAAAAATGTGGATGCTTGTAGGTCATTTAATTGAAGTTTTGTTCATATCACAAGTTTAAACAACATGTAGGCTTGAATTTTCACACTTTACAATTGCAAAAATTCAAGCATGTAAGTTGTTTAATTGAAATTGTTAGACCTGGAGACTTGAATTAATACTGTGAAAACTCAACACTTTCATGCTACACCATAGAAAGGAATCAAAGGAAATTTAATAGTGAAAATTATAGCCTGCATAGAAAGGAACTCAACAAACATTATAAAAATATTCCTAAAATTGTTTCAAACTTTGAATATAATCGTTTTAAAGTCACTTATATTACATTTTCGCATTTTCTACAATTTTTGGAATATAATCGTTTGAAAGTGACTAATGAAAATTTTGGATTTTCGATGTAAAGTCATTTAAAAGTGACAAATAAAATCCAAAGAAAACTTGTGTATTCGCATGCCCTAAGTCACTACCTATCACATGCCCTAAGTCACCACCAATCATCCCCTGAAATGCAAAAAAACATGTGTATTCGCATGCCTAAAATGCAAAAATCATTATAAGTTTTTAACTTTAGGCGGCTTAAACGATTCTAGATCCCATTCAGCAAGTTTTAACAATTTTTTGACAAGTTTTAGACCAAAAAATGTGGCAAATTACTTAGCACAAGTTTTGACTCGCAAGCACTCAAAAGTTTTGTGAGTGCTTTGTGTTTTGCACCTATGCTTTATATAGAGTACAAAATTTTAATATGTAAAGCATGTAAAATTTCTATTACGTAGATGATATGATGAGCATTGAATTTTGTAACCGTATTGTTATATTATAAAAATGAACACACTATAGTGTAGTGTAAACTCAACATGCAACCAAACTTATAACATTCAACAGTTTGAAAGAGACCATCAATAAAACCTCAAGTGATGACTACAATTGTACAACTATAACCTTTCGTTTCTACAACTTCTTTTTGCATTTTCCAATCACTCAAAATTCCTAGCACATTAGCTTCAAATCTCTACTAATCTTTCACATATTTGCTTGGACAATTGTACAACTATAACCTTTCGTTTCTACAACTTCTTTTTGCATTTTCCAATCACTCAAAATTCCTAGCACATTAGCTTCAAATCTCTACTAATCTTTCACATATTTGCTTGGATTTCCAAATATGTTATCTATTTACTGTACTAATGTGGATATTCTTACTTGACTAGAGGTCCCCTCTCTTTATGTTATTTTGTTTTATTCTAGTCTATGCACTTTAATTTGCAACTTTGCTAGTGTTGGCATTTTTGGGCACTGTCCTTGCTATATTGCATGCTACATACTTATGATCCTACTATTGAACCCCCCCTACCTACTATAGTAGTTGGCAACCATTGAACCCCCGCTCAAGAACCCAGATAATTCGCTAACACTATGCCAAGGATTTGTGTGTATTCATCAACTTTTTATTTCTAACACCCTAAAATAACAAAAGTGATGTCCACAAATTCAAGCAAAAGATACTTGCCAAAGTATGTTTATGATTCACTTTTAATTGAGATAAAGTGAATGGTTTCTTTTAACCATAGTTCTTAGGAGATTGCTCTTGGTACTAATATGAGAGATGGGTACTGGTATTGGTATGTCATCTTTAAAGAAAAGCAGATAGGTAGAGACATATATATATATATATTGAATATATTTAAAAATATAGTTATATATTTATAAGCATTAAATATATAAAACTACAATCTTAACATGTATATATTTCATATGATTATTTTAACCCATGCATTATTTACAAGCGGATGTGCATGATATTGAGGCATTTTGTGCATTTTCTAAATTGCACTAAAACAAAATACAATCTTAACATGTATGTATTTCATATGATTATTTTAACCCATGCATTATTTACAAGTGGATGTGCATAATATTGAGGCATTTTGTGCATTTTCTAAGTTGCACTAAATATATTGAATATATTTTAAAATATAGCATTAAATATATATAACTACAATCTTAACATGTATGTATTTCATATGATTATTTTAACCCATGCATTATTTACAAGTGGGTGTGCATAATATTGAGGCATTTGGTGCATTTTCTAAGTTAAACTGAAACAAAATGTTAATTAGTTACCTGGTCATTAGTTGTTAGCCAATGGTCACTACTCACAAAAACAAATTCCACAACAAAAATGATAAATCTTGCTACCCTCGTGTTTGCCACAAAAATGACAAATGACATACACTTTTAGGGATTTTATTTTTCTTTTTTGAGTTTTTGCAATTTTTTGGGGTAGAGACCTTGCGAATCAAGGCTTCTAAAGTGAGAGCCAATAGGAAACAATGGTGAGACATTTCCTAAAATTGGGAAGATCTTTGCACCCGTTTCTAGTATGACAAACACATCCTAGTCTTTGAGGCATCCCAAGGGGTTGGAGACACAACTATGCTTTTTAACTTTATGACTTGCAAAAGCACATTTATGTGCACCCTAGACTTTGCAAACTTATGAAATAATTGGCAATATTGTAACAATGCATATCCACAAGCTTAGGACAAATGTCAAATAATCTCTATTGTCATGGATTGGTTATCTACCTTTCAGTTTTTCACTATTATTGTTCAAATAATCACCCAAACATAAAGATAAATTGACCTTCATTGCAAGTCTCTTCAAGTGATTTTCTTCTAGATGTTGTGGTGCAGATATATTTTTACAAGAACACGATCTATGTACCTTGATAGAGCAATGCTTTTAACATCTCCACATTGGTCTAATATAGGTCAAGAGAAATCCAAAAAACTCAAGGTATCTATCACACCACAATATATGTGTAATTACATAGGGAATGGCATCTCAAAATCTTTAGAATAACATCTGGCACATTATTAGAACCATATTGTAATGGAACTATGCTAGTTTCTAAAAAAAAATAGATTCTGGTTATTAGGGTTGGCTACATTCTGCCAAGCATTAGGCTATAAAGGTTCAAATTTCAACATTAGGGTTTGCTAAATTATAAACTTAAATTTACTATTCTCTTAAATAAGGTATGTTATTTTCTAAATTACCATTTGTTAAACAAGATTTCCTAATTTTTGATTAAAAACTTTATATCCAATTAGCAAACTCTAATGCAATATTAGAGTATTAACTTTCCAAAACTTAAACTATTAAAGTTAGAATTTCCAGATTTCTAAATAAGGGCCTCCTAAATGAGATAATTTACCTAATTTCATAGTAAAACCTTACAAATCCTAGATTTTTAAATTGAAAAAAAAAAAAGACAAAAAGTAATGTTTGTTTAATTAGGGTTTCCAAATTTCTAAACAAAACTCTCATAACTAATTAGCAAACCCTAATACCCAATTTAAGCATTAGAGCTTCCTAGTTTCTACATTATGATTTTCTAATTTCTAAATTGAAGATTGCTAAATTATGGCTTCACAAATCCCCAATCAAAACACTACAAATCTTGAACTTTGTGTTGTGAAAAAATGATCCAAAAAAGGTTTAATAATTTACAACCCTCCCCCAGGACGCATCCCCTGGCTTTTTACCCCTGTCCCCTATAGGGGACAATTCAAGTACGCGGGGACTCCTAGGAAACACCCCCTACCTATCCCCTTTCCTGTTAAAATTTAGGAAACATCCCCAAGACGTCAAAAAATTCCCAAGGTACGTTAGGGGATGGCTTGTCATCCTCAGGATGGCCATGGAATTTCCGAGCGTCCCCCATCTGTCCTGAGGACGCCTAGTCACCCCCCAACATACCCAAGGGCATTTTAGTTACTTAAAAAAAAAACTTAAAACCTTTCAATGCTTGTTTGGTTCATGACATGCCCATCCAGGATTTACAAAAATATGATAATGATGTGCACCACGAAGGTTTGTGTAGTTTTGGAAGTGTTAATTTGCGCTTGGTGGCAAGGGCGCTTCCCCTCAACCCCATTGGGGGCATTGCCCCCAAACCCCCATCAAAATATAAGTCTAACCAAGTAATAGACCAATGATGAACCATGATCACAAAATCTACAAAATACATATCCCTTGTTGCAATTCTCTACATCTTCACAATCAATGCCACAATCAAAGATTATATTTTTTAATGCATTGAACAGCTTGTTTAGTATACAAGGACAGTCATAGACAAAGTTGGCATGCTATAGTCATTATACTGCTGAAAACATGTTAAGTCATACTTGGTAGGAAATGCCATTTTCATAATGCAAAAATGTATTTGCATAGACAACTCATAGAACAATCCCATCTATTACCATGAAGTATCCCATGTATTTGCATAGACAATTGGAACATAACCAGTAATCTTTTTACTTAATCATTCCTCTTTGATAATGAGTTTGACAACAAAACATGCAATCTTGAAGGCTTCAGAAAAAATTTAATAATAAATCTCTCACTTGAATATACACACAAGTCAGCCATGTCTTTATTAACTCATGCTCATATGTATATAATTCCTATTCTATTGCCCATGCTCACAAAGGTTCTATAATGTCTATGATGAATGCTTTATCGATGTTATCATATGAATATTTAAAATTTCCTTATATTTTAAAAATCTCCTTATTTTTTTAATAAGTGTCCTCTGTCGTCCCCTAAAAAATGGCCAAAAAGTACCCCCATACCGGAAACACGTCTCGCCATCCCCTACCGTCCCCGTCCCGGAAACTCGGGGGGAGCATAGATAATTTATAATTAAGGTTTGCTAATTTCTGATCAAGAATCGTACATCCAATTAGGTATTAGGATTTTCTTATTTACAAATTAGAGGTTTCTAATCATATCCTACAAGTATGTGTGTGTGTGTGTGTGTATGTATGCAAATTGCTGCTTTAGGGACAGCTCCCATGAATTGATGAAGAAAATTTACAATAGTACCATTA
>VDFB02358134.1:157655365-157698156 GCA_007258455.2 Sequoia sempervirens | reverse complement strand
CATCCACATCACTACAGGAGAAACAAGCATTCATCCAAATGTACTTAGCCATTTGTTCAATTTTTTTTTTTCATTTTAATCTCTTGTAGCAGCAAAACATCTATCTTGTGTTCCAACACATAATTCTTCAGAGCCAGTTGTTTGTGGGGGCTATTTAACCCTCTCATATTCCAAGACATGACTTTTATTTAGAAAATTTCCTTGAGGACACTTCAAATGCAATTCTTTGTTTACCAATGACTATCCTTTGTTGTCCTATATTATTCTAGGTTTATTCCTTTTGGTTGGGTCTGCTTGGAATCCCACCCACACTCATCTTTCTTACCCTTCTCTTTGGAGTTGACGAATGTTGGGAACATGATGCCATTTAATTGCAACCCTAAACATATTTCATGTCTCTCCTAAGTCCTTGGAAAGTGTTCCCCAACACTAGGATTAGAAAGAGATTAAATTCAAATGAGATGAACATGTAAATTGATATTTGTAATTATTCCTAAATGATAGAAACATGTGGGGACGCCTAAGAAGAGCTCCTACAAATAGGGAGCACACATGGGGCACCACATGGAAGGTGGAACCCACCTGTTGCTAACTATTTGGGAGGATTGATAACACTTTAGTAATGCACGAAGATCCTACAAGTTAGGGATTGATATTTACATGAGTGGAGTTTAGTTTAGTTCAATTCAATTCAGTTATGGTTCAGTTATCTTCAGCTGCATGTAGTTAGTTTGAGTTGAATTCTAGTTGACTTCAGTTGACTTCAGTTGCATGACTAATGACTTCAGTTGCATGACATATAATAGGTGGATACATTCAATTAAGTGGGGATGATCAATTGTGCATAATATTTGCATGAATTGGTGGAGAGATATGTTTCAGTTAACTAAGATTGAATTGGACCCACCTTGGGCACCCAAGTTGGCATCTTTGAGTTAACACCTTTTGCATGAGAAGATATTTACAAGGCTCAGTTAAGTGGGCCCATTCTTGGGCGCCAACTTTGAGGAGATGCTTGCAAGATATTTTCTTGACCAATGATCAGTTAAGTGTTCAGTTTGGGGCGCCTAAATTGAGGAGACTTTGGTTTTGACTTCATGTTACATGATGGAACTCTACTTGGACAATCTAGGCATGGATTTTTGTGAGGATCTTCAAGCTCTTATTTTGTACAACTCTTAGGAGTTTACAATGCTCATTAATTGTCTATTTATTGCAGCAATTGTATCTGAGTTTGTAATCTTGGTTGCAAGTTAGCAGGTTGAGCTTGTGCATGTGTGAGGGTTTGAAGCATGTCATGGGATGTGTGGATTCATACTTGGTCACATGGAATGCATGGATAACTTGTGCTGCAAAAAGTGTATGCGAGTTTTTTGTAGGTTGTGAAGGAGGATTGTTGAAGGCAAGGAAGCATATTAATCAAGGATTGATACAGTATTATTGTAATCTTGTTCTAAGGTTAAATAATACAAGAACTATTGATTCTGGTGGAGTTTTTTCTCGAAAGGGTTTCTCCACGTATATGCTATGTCACTTCTATCTTCTTGTCTCATTCTTCTACAATCTTCTATCTCTTTCTACAATTGGTAAAATTGATCTAAACAAGATTAATCATACAGTCACATAGGTTTACAAGTTTTAAGCTACAATTTCACCTTCGTTTTCAACATTTGGTATTAGAGCTAACAGTTGGGTAGAGTTTGGGACACCTTTCTCTTAAAAGTCTGAAGGTTATTTCGCTGTAGTGGGAGCTTTTACTATTGTGTTAAAAGACATGCATTTTATCTTCTTGGTTTAGAGATTATGGTTTTTTCTTGACCTTTTGGGAGTTGTGTCGTTAACAACAAATTCTTTGATTGTGTTGAGGCCATGGATGATCTTCATTTAGAAGATGGTTATCGCAATGTCATGGATAGCTTGGTTACATGTTTCAGTGGGAGTTTTTTGATAGTGATGGTTTGTGTTTATCTTGTTGCCATGTATAGCTCGGTATCACAGTTCAATGGGATCTTTGGTAGGATATGCTTATCTTCATGTGATTTGAAGAGGTTTTAACATCTTGTTTCATGAAGGATGCTTAGAGTCTTTGGTAAAGGTGTTATTGTTCTTCCTTTGGAGAGGATGTAGCTCTCTTTGGTTTTGAGTATTAATCATTTGCTTGGAGCTTCATGATTATGTAGGTTGCATTTGAAGTTGGCATGGGTTGATTGGTGGGTGCTCATGGATACTAGAGAGACTTGGGTTAGGCCAAATATTTCTTATGTTAAGAGATATGTGTTGGAATGGTTACTTGTTATAAAATTTTTCAACAGTAAAGACCGAGGAGCCTACACTTCGAAATGGATGTGAGTCCATCATAGACTTGATGATGCCATTTAATTGCAATCCTAAACATATTTCATGTATCTCAGGCTAAGTCCTTGGAAAGTGTTCCCCAACACTAGGATTAGAAAGATATTGAATTCAAATGAAATGAACATGTAAATTGGCATTTGTACTTATTCCTAAATGATAGGAACATGTGGGGATGCCCAAGAAGAGCTCCTACAAAATAGGAGCACATGGGGCACCCACATGGAAGGTGGAACCCACCTTGCTTAAGTTAACTATTTGGAGGATTGATAACACCTCAGTAATGCATGTAAAGATCCTACAAGTTAGTGATTGATATTTACATGAGTGGAGTTCAATTCAATTTAGTTCAGTTATGGTTTAGTTATCTTCAGCTGCATGTAGTTAGTTTGAGTTGCATGACATATAATAGGTGGATACATTCAATTAAGTGGGGATGATCAATCATGCATAATTTTTGCATGAATTGGTGGAGAGATATGTTTCAGTTAACTAAGATTGATTTGGACCCACCTTGGGTGCCCAAGTTGGAATATTTGAGTTAACACCTTTTGTATGAGAAGATATTTACAAGGCTCAGTTAAGTGGGCCCATTCTTGGGTGCCAACTTTGAGGAGATGCTTGCAAGATATTTTCTTGACCAACGATCAATTAAGTGTTCAACTTGGGGCGCTTAAATTGAGGAGACTTTGGTTTTGACTTCATGTTACATGATGGAACTCTACTTGCACAATCTAGGCATGGTATTTTGTGAGGAGCTCAAGCTCTTGTTTTGTACAACTTTTAGGAGTTTACAATTCTCATTTATTATCTATTTATTGCAGCAATTGCATCAGAGTTTGTAATCTTGGTTGTAGGTTAGCAGGTTGAGCTTGTGCATGTGTGAGGGTTTGAAGCATGGCATGAGATGTGTGAATTCATGCTTGGTCACATGGAATGCATGGATAGCTTGTGCTGCAAAAAATGTATGAGAGTTTTGTGTAGGTTTTGAAGAAGGATTGTTGAAGGCAAGAAGCATATCAATCAAGGATTGATACAGTATTATTGTAATCTTGTTCTAAGGTTAAATAGTACAATCACTATTGATTCTGGTGGAGTTTTTTCCCGAAAGGGTTTCTCCACGTATATGTTGTGTCACTTCTATCTTCTTGTCTCATTCTTCTACAATATTCTGTCTCTTTCTACAATTGGTAAAACTAATCTAAACAAGATTAATCATACACAAAGAATTGTTAACAAAGAACACTTAATTAAATCTACAGTCACATAGGTTTACAAGTTTTAAGCTACAATTTCACCTTTGTTTTCAACACAAAACTCCTCTTCATTGGCTTGATCCAGTGGAAAATCAGAAATTGCTATTTAATTGGGGCCAGGGATTAACTCAACAACCTCATTCAGGATCTCACCTTCTTTAATATTCTTTACCAAATCTTGATTAGGGGATAGAGCCCTCACAAATTCCATTGACGCCTCGACAGGATCCCCCAAAACACCATGTAATAATGGAGAAGACATGTTCTCCAAGATCCTGTTGGGAGATGACCCTCCTAACACTGAAGTAGGGTCCATAAAAGCCATTTCTACAGATGGGGATGTCGGGGCCACTGGAACAGAAGGCTTAGATTTGGCCAGGGAGTTCATGATATTAAGGAGATCAGACTTAAAGGGGTAGTTGTTAGCTAGGTCATCCACATGCGAGTCAATAGGAATAGGGTCATGTTTTACCGTGGACTTACAGTCCAAAATGAGATGCCTAGGTTTAGCACATTTTTGGTAGTAAATCACAACATTTTCATAGCAAACTTGTTGATTCCAAGACCCAAATTTTGAACAAAGTTTCACAGAGTTGGGTAAGGACTTGTTAATACCAATGTTAACACAAAATCTAGCAAATACTAACCTGGACTTTGATCTGGTGATAGAGTCTGAGGTGATGTAATGACCCATCGAACCACCAATGCTTTTGAACACCGATTCATCCCAATACTCCAGGGGAAGTCCAAGAAGACAAACCCACATAGGAGTCGACTTGTTGAGATCAATAGTAGGGTCGAAGCCCGAATTCCAATGACACAATGACATGCCATGTTTCCCATATACCCAGGGACTTGAGGATAGAACATAAATCAAATCTTTATCAACCATAAATTTGAAAAGGAATAGCCCACTAGCCATAGCACAAAACTCTATGCTACCTTTAAGACGCCATTTTGCAGTTTCCCATCTTCTTATCATATCTGTAGTGGGTAGAAAGGAGAAAAAATTACCCACCACCACATTTTCCATAGAGGAAACAATCTTATCATTGATGGATTTAGGGATAGTGAATTCAATACCAAACGCAAAAATCTCTACTTTTGGGTGAGGGTGAGACAACTTAGGTGTCGGGCTTGAGTTAGTCAACACGTTCTTCCACCCCTTTTAAATCTAGAGTGATAGAAATTATAGGCACATCAACCGTAGCCTGACCAAGAATCATGAGAACACCAGCAATGAACAATACATGAGGGATCCCTAAGGTTGTTAGAGTAGTATGTGTCATGGCAAGAATCTAGTCAGGAGAGGACGGGGGGACTGTGGGGTGCCCAAAAGTAGAATCCACCATGCACGGAAACAATTCAAACCAGAGGAGTGAGAGTTTTCTTTTTAGGGTTATAGTTAGGTTAGGGCTAGAGATGGAGTTAAATTAGGATTCAATTAAGGCTAGGTTTCAAATATTTATGTGTGTGTTAGGATTCAATTATGCTTAAGATTTATTTAGGGTTAGGGTTCAACTAAGGTTAGGGTTTAATTAAGGTTAGGGTTAGGTTTACGATGAGGAATAGGGTTCAAATAGAGTAAGGGTTAAATTAGGGTCTGATTAGGTAACAATTACAATTCAATTAGGGATAGGGTTAGGAATCAATTGGGGTTCAATTATAGTTAGGGTTCAAATAGAGTTAGAACTAGTGTTAAGGTTAAGGTTAGGGTTCAAATGAAGGTACCTTTGTTCAAAGAAATACCTTCAAATAAAGGTACCTTCATTCAAAGAAATACCTTCAACTGAAGGTACCTTCATGTATTTAATGTAGGAGGATAAATCTGATGAAATTGTGTGGGAAAGGTTTATCTATGAGCACCCAACTTTTGAAATGGTTTAGAGCGTAGCTATTTAAATTTTTGATTCAAAATTGGCAAACTTGAACCTTAGAAACTTCAAGATGAGATATATTTTCTCTTTTAAAATTGTTATGTTATTTTTCTAATAAATTTTAAAACTTTGTAAAGTATATATTTTAAGGTTTGTACAACCCATCAAAATAACAACAACTACTAGTTATTTAAAGCAACATAAACACTAAGAAAAATTAGCAATACATATAGTTTTTTTTTCTCCAAAAAATAGCTACTATAAAGTATTAAGAAAAAGGAAAGGACTCCACACACATTCCTAAATGGAAATTAACATTAATTACATCAATATATATAAGTAGAATAGGTGAATCGAGAAGGATATGTGTCCATAGATTTTTATGTCGAGAGACATTTATCAATTAGAATAGGGTTTGAAAGTTTGTGAACATAAAATGCATAAAAAGGATAAGATAAGATAATAAGATAATAATATTATAATAAAAACATTTAATAATATACTAAAAAAAATAATAATATATTAATAATTCTAATATATTAATAAAAATATAATTATCTATACAATTACATCAAGAGACACTTATAGGCATTTACTAATGATAGAATATGGTTTTTAATTTTAAGTACATAAAATAAAAAAGACATGATAAGATGATAAAATAATAAAAATATAATAACATTATAAAAAAATATGAAATAAGATAAGATAATAAGATAATAATATAATAATACAAATATAATAATATATTAATAATAACAATAATAGAATAATAATAATTTTTTTTGAAAAGGACTTTGAGTTCATAGTTATTTTTAGTTTCAAACATGGCTCACTCTACTTGGAACATTCTCGAACCCTCCTCTGTGATTAATGATGGTGGTAAGACGATGTCAAATGTCTCTTCTTGTCGGTGCCCTACCATGGACGTGGCTAGGGCTCAACAGTTTGAGAAAATTGTTGCACAAGGTGGTAATGCCTGTTCTCCATGCAAATTCGAGTCTCTATTGCAGGTCTTGCATCCAAGTTTTAAAGATGCACTGGGTCAAGATACTTCTGATGTAATGGGTGGTAGGTTATCGCCTAGCTTGAGCTCACTACCGTGGGCCTCTCCCCACACTTCTTCTCCTTCCCACCCTTGCAATGCTTTGAAACCCCCCTTCTTCATTCGCCACTCAGACTCGATCCCTAAAATCTGTTTGGATAGCATCGCTTTTGACAAAAAAGAGCATTTGAAGAACCATACCCCAATATGCAGATTCCTGAGAGTCTAGCCGAAGTTGTGTGACCTCCACTCTTGGATAAGCAAAAACTGGAGAGGGTACATGGAGGATGGAATCAACATCTACTCCTATGCAAAGGGATTTTTTTTAATCTTGGAGTTTGAATCTCTGGAAGATAAGGAACTAATTTTCAACATAGGTCCTTGGTTATATAAGGGTGAATTTTTGTGCATTAAGCCTTGGTTCCCTTCCATTGATCTACGAATTAAGACTTTTTCTTCAACATTTCTTTGGGTAAGATTGCCCTACCTCCCTTTGCAATTTTGGGAAATCAAGTATTTGATTGCAATTGCCAATGGCCTTGGTAAGTATCATAGCATCTCAAAAGAGAGTATTAGTTATGAAAAATCTACTTATGCCCACTTACATGTTGAATTTGATTTATCCAAAGGATTACCGGCTGAAATCTCATTGAATGTCAAAAACTGATTTTGGAGACAACCCATAGATTATGAAAAGATTGCTTTTAGATGCAAAAAATGTTTCTCAACAACCCACGGTACCTCCCAGTGCAATAGGAAGCAAGCTAATTTATGGGCTGCTGGTGTCACTAATCAACCCTCTTGGTAGGGTGGGGCTAAGTCCAACCACTGTGTAATTGCTCATATTGAGAAGATTATTTCGTCCTCTCCAAAATCTCCACAGGAAGTGTATCCTAATTCATGTTCCCATCCATATTTGGCTCTGCATGTTCCAAATCATAGGTGCACACTAGTCATTGGTCTCAAGGTTGTTCAAGGAACTTCTTCAACTCCAATTGTGTTATTAGTACCAACTCCACCAAAGAAATTAGATCTATAGTCTCTTGATTCTTCTGTGATTTCAACAAGTTTAATATTTGAAGGGGCGTTAGAATTGGAAAATTGCATTGTGCAAAATTTCTCCTACTAGCCTGAGTAGGAATGGACAGAAGTTAAGAGGAAGAAATCTCCCTCCTCAAGGGGCAAGCATCCAAAGACATTGAGATCAGTAAAGTCTGAGGAGAAAATATGAAATTAAGTGTTAAGATTCACACCCAATTTTGGGTTTTTGTGGTGCTTCGATGTCATGTATGGCTACTTTATTTGTTAGTCAAGTGGGATAACTGAATATCACAACCTTGTGTTGTTGTATGGTACCCCGTGTGGCAAGGGCATGCATTTAATAATTGTTTGGGTTCAAATTTGATATACGGAAGCTGCCACCTTTGGCAGTGCTTACTAATCAAATAAAAAGAGATAATAATAAAAATATATTAATAAAACTATAATAATAAAATAAGAAAAATATAATAATATACTAATAAAAATAATACTAAAATTATAATTATCTATATAATTAATATAATATTATAAATATTTATATAATATAATAATATTTTTAGTTATATATCTCGAAAATGATTTTAAATAAATTTCTCTAAATATAAATATGCTAATTAATATAATATAATAAATATTTATGTTGAGAGGCCTTCTCAATTGTATATCTAGGGTCTCATTCATGGAAACATCTATCTAACCTATCAGAGAATGCACATTTGATTGTATTTATTAATTAATTGAAAATCATAATATAATAGAACTTTTATTTTCAATTAATTAATAAATACAATTAAAGGTGTATTCTCAGATGAAGATTGGTATGAAGTTGACTACGAAACATTTTTCTTTAATAGTTTTGTTTTTTTTTGCTTTCCTTTGGTATGTTCTTTTCTTTAAAACTAGTTGACGAGCAGACAAAAATATATTTAAATGTAAATGTATTCATCCCTTTTTGGAATGTGAGTGAGGGATTCTCCATCTAAATACACGTAGGTGTAGTCACATCTCATTTTGATTCATTACTACCTAGTGCAAATTGTTAGTCATTACTTTTTTAGAGAAGGTATGTTGTGACATTATTATAAAATCAAAGGCAATATATTATAGTTATTTAATATTTAAAACTGAATATAGGAAAAAAAATCTGCATTCACGATTTTTTATAATTTCTTCATGTTCATGGTATAATTATTATCTCTAAAACATTTCAGATTTTGTAACATATATAATTCAAGTTTTATTTTTATGATATGAGTATTTATAAGTTTGAGAATTTCAATTTATCTTTCTTAGGTTTTTATTATTTTAGTGCAAATTAAAATTGTCAATTTTGTTTCCCATGTTCAATAAAATAATTTTATGGTTATGTATATTGACCTTTTTTATATGTTTTCCCTTTCAAGCAATGACAAAAAATATGATAATAAAATATAATATTTTAGAGAAAAATTTATAATTTTTTTCTTTGTAAGAAAAGTATTATATTGATGATAAAAAAATTACAATTCTATTGTCCACCAATATAGTTATTTAGAAACCACCCTTATCCCATCCTAACAGCCAGGCATAGGCCACACAAAACCTTGGCCAAGCCAATGCCCAAACCACAAACAATATACATGACTTTTTCATAGAGAAACTCAAAAAATTTCTTAGCATATTTAGTGGCTACACAAAACCCCATCTATCTATACTATTTATAAAAAATGAAGAAAAATTGCCTTATTGAGCATATATTCTAAGCTCAAATACTGTAAATTGACCAAAAAATCAGACAAAACCAACCCACAACAACCCTAATCTTCACCATTTTCCTAAATGTACCTTATGAAGTCACCAACCCAAGCAAAATCCTGCACCGGTTTGACATGCAACATTTTCTTGAGGAAATTTTCTCCCACCAATGCCCTTTCATGATGGTGTAGCAAGTCTGCTCCTTTAACATCCAACAGAAATGGGTAAAACTTCACCACCACTCCAATCTCACTAAGAAAGCCCAAGTCCCTTGGATTTGGGATGTCGACCCCCAATTGTACAAACCCTAGAGTCTCCTTGAGCCCACCAAGTAGTTCTAGTTTCACGAGTTTTCTTGCCATATCCAAAACCATCCCCTTTCAAAACTTGTAGGGATATCAGTATCCAATCTATATCGTTCTTCTCTCTTGTCCCAACACCAACTTTGTTGCCCCCAATGACAAGAAATCCATTTCAAGTAAGATTCTCTTTAGCCCGAGCTCAATGGTCTCTCCCAACAACACCATTTTCCTACTCGCATGAGCGAAAACCACTATCAATTGATACTCTCCATTGTGAATTATGGCTTTAAACCCTTGAGTATTAATAAAAATGATTTATTAAGGTTCATGTGGCATTTGCACCTTACTTTATAATAGCTGAATGTCAAATTGACTTGAATTTATGAGGTGAGTGTGATTACGTATGTGATAACTAAAGTGTGATAACACCCCACCACCTTCACTCATGATTACCCTTTATCAATACTTGTGTTTTCACCAAAAATGGTAGATTTGACAATTTTGGTGAAGCTTCAAACTTGACACTGGCCCTTTCTAAGCTGCCACATATTTTCTCTGAAACCCATCCACGCCTACATCAACCAACTTATCTACCTCTATGTTTGCTTCCCTAAAAGTATGTTAAATTTTATATTGAATGAAACTCTCCAATATTTCTCTTGCATTCTCAAAAAGAGTTTACAATTTCCAATTTGTTACTTTCCTTGCCTTGATACCTTGTATTACTATTAGAGAATCCCCTTCAATCTCGACCGAGGATTTTCCTTCAAATTTTTACAAAATTGTAACCCCATTACCAAAGCCTAAAGCTCTACAAGATTGTGTGAACCTCTATGAAGGGGTTGAGAGAGCTCGCCAATAATTCTACCTTCCCAACCCTTGATTATACAACCTAATCCCAAAACCCTAGGATTACCCCTAGATGCACCATAAAATTTCATTTTATACCAGTGCTACTGCGAAGGCCTCCAAATCACTTTCTCCCTCTCTTTCTTTTTTCCACCTACCTCTGTGGCTCCAAGGTTAGGTAATTTGAGTCCATACCAAGCTTGTCTCATCCTTGCGTCCCAATCTATAAATGACAAATTTTGAATGTTTTCCCTTAAAGTCTTGTTGTTGAAAACTTCAATGATCGCTGCTTCAACTTTGTTTAAAAAGGAAGGAAGAGATATTTCAATCCCTTGAAATAGTCTTATGTTTCTCTCTTTCAACAACTCCCACATCATCAAGGATGTACTACCTATCCACAAGCTTGCATATATTGACTTCTTCTTGCACACTAGCCATGATGCAAAGAGAGAGAGGATATCATTTGGAAGGGCACTTATCTAGCCTAGCCTAGTGCAAAGCCACCTCCAACAATCTTGTGTGTATGGGCACCTCAACAAAATATGATTTGCATTTTGTTCTGTCTCTTTGTAGAGGACACATATTAACATTCCAACATAACCCAATTTTACAATTTTTTTTGCCATTAGGATCTTCCTTTGGAGTGCAACCCAAGCAATTGTCCCTACTTTTAGAAAGCAATTATTCCTCCAACATAGATTCAAAGGTAGAGTTGGCCTTTCTTTTCTACTACCCAGAATCTCATAACCATTTTTCACATTGTATTGTCTAGTATTAGATCTCAACTAGATCAACACATCATCACCTTCTCGAATATGAATGATGTTCCTTTCTAGGGATTGATTCAATTGTTTCAGTTCATTGTTTCACAGATTGAGATTATCAAACCCCTTCCACTATCAATACCGAATTCCATTTATCACCTTCTCTTCCAAATAGTCTCTGAATTTTGTCCCCCAATTATTAGACAAAAATATTTGTGTAACTTCTATCAATAAAGAGTTGGCCAGTTAGGGTAACCACCCCATGAATCTTCCCAAAAGAAGTTGTCCTCCCATCATGAATATCCCATGAAATGTAATATGAGATTATTAGTCAATATTCCAACATAAAAATCCATATCCTTGATCCCTTTAATTGTGCAGGGGTAGTGAAGATGTACTCTATTCTATTCCCATTTAGATACATTCCTTGGAGAATTCTCACCCATTTTACACCATTCTTGACATACATCACCCATATAAGATTTTCTTTGAGAACCATGTTTTGTCTTAGTAGATCCCTCAATCCCACACCACCATTTTCTTTTGATTTACATATCTTGTCCCATGCAATTAAAGAATTTTTTTTGGTATTCGTCGTGCCTTGCCAAAATAAATTCCTTATCTTTTGATTCATGTCCTAATGTACTTTCCCTTAGGGAGATAAATGAACAATAAAATATAGATCAAGATTGTTGATATAAATGCCTTGAGCATTACTATTCTTCTAGCCTAGGACAACCATTTCCCTTTCCATGCCACCAACCTATTTTTCATTTTGTTTTCCAAAGGTTCCCACAAATTTCTACTTATCAGTCCTTTGGCTAGCGAAATACCTAGATAAGTGGTTGGGTGTTATCTACTCTTGAAGTTTAAAGCCTTGATGATCTCCTACTCTTTCCAAGGATTGGTATAGAAAAATAAAATTTATGATTTCACTTCACTAACCTCCTATGTTAAAACAACAAAATATTGATCCAAGATTGCTTTTAGCCTCAATTCCTCTCTTCTCTTTGCTACACTGAAATGTATGGTGTCATCAAAAAAATGTTGATGTGTTATTACTGGCATGACACTGGTTACCTTGACCCCTTCTATCCATCTAGTTCATGTAGCAAAATTAATATATCTTCCTAAAGCTTCTACCATTATAATGAATAGGAAGGGAGACAATGGGTCCCCTTGCCTAATCCCCTTGGAGGATTCAAAAAAATCCTCTACAATTCCATTTAAGAGAATTGAGAACCTAGGGCTTTGTTGATGATGTTTTCTGCACAGCAACAACTTAGACAGAATATGAAATCCTATCTCTCTTGAAAGGTAAATCTCTATCAGCAAGCCTCAAGAGATAACCCCAAGGTCTCTAATGTCAGGTCTTGATAATGCATAAACAACTTAGTGATAAATGTGAAAATGTTGGTAATCACAAAGGGACCTTACTACAAGCAAATACTGAATCATGAACTTATCAGATCTAGCAATGTAATGATACTTCAATCCTAAATCTAACTCAAATGATAAAGAAATAACAAAAGATTAGGGTTTCAAAGAGATTCCTAAATTTAACTACTAAGATTAACAATGTAAATGATGAAATACTTGAAATGGACCAATCCCTCATAAACTAATTCCTGGTTGACCAAGATAAATCTACAATTTTACAGAAACAGTGCAATCTTCTAAGGCATTAAAGATTTTCAGATCATGAACATTCATCCAAGACAACCCAATTACAATTGAAATGAATAAACCCTCACAATTGAACTAAGCACAATGAATATAAAAGTCCAGGCTAACTTTGCAAAGCAACTAACAATCAACTAGCTGCAAAAAGTATGTACTGCAGATTGCTGCAAACACCTCAAGCATTAAATCATAAACACCATTGAATCAGATCTAAATATAAATCTAACATATATCTAATAACCTTGAGAAATTTGAAAGATAGAATCATAAGAACCATGCAAGATAATTCAACACAAAAGAGATCACCAGAAAACCAAAATGTCCTCAATTGTATTGAATCACCAAATTTCAGCAACAATTCCAATGTTCTGTTACAACACTTGCTTAGAAATTGACTAACTTCTAACTCTACTCTACTACCTAATTCACTCTTGTACCAAAATTATCTCTATCTGTTCTCTTTTTTACAAATGAGGCAAAACGCCCAATTTATAGGAATCCCCAAGGCATGTCGGCCAAGCTGAGATTAACAATCATAAAATAGCCATAACAAGTCGGCCCAACAAATTTTTATAAAAATAAATGGCCATAAAATAGGTCGGCCCAAGGAGAATTCAAAATTAAATAAAATAGCATTAAATGCTTGAACTCAATCCAGGTTGGCTTGGGATCTTTAAAGCAATTCAGACCAAGGCACAAATTTCAATGCAGCCCCATATTAACTGCCTCCTTCCATTCTTATCCTGAGCGCACCTCACCAAGTCAGCCAAGGGGTGGAGTATCTTGAATTTCTTTATGAATTAAACTTCATCTCCTTTTAGCCGCCACCATGCCAGACTCAGCTTGCACTCAGCAAAAACAACATCAATATCCATTATAACACTATTATAACATGAAGATCAAGATTAGCCTGTCATCAGTAATATATCCATCATCCAAACAAATTAAAATACAGATTGAAATCAACTCAGAAACATCACTCAATTGCAAACTACACAATTTGAGACTTCAAGCCAGCCACGAAATCCAGGTCAGGAAGGAAATTCTGGAAAAATCCGACCCAAGCGGATTCCGACGAAATAAGCACAAAATCGACAATAGATCATTAAAAATGAATAAAGAATGCATAATCACTATGTAATTTATCAGTTCAAATCATGGAATGACAAGAATTTATCATTAGAATCGTCCAATTCATCCAAATTTTTGAGTTCCACAGCGCCTCCCAGAAAAAATGGAAAAATCCGGCTGGACAGGATTTTCACGAAAATGATAACACTACATGAATTTTGGGAAAACGAGGGGAAGAAGGAAAAATCGGGAAAATCCGACTAGACAGGAAAATCTCGAGGTCAGAAGAAAACGCGAACATCGGCAATCTAACATGAATTCGCTCAAATTGATCGAAGATCACAAATTTGAGGACCCTAGGTACATAACTAGTTAACTTGAACCTTCAATAAATCTTCCTTGAATTCTAGGCTCAATCGAAAGAAAATCGAAAAGAAATGGCAACGCCCTAGGCATGAAACCCTAGATTTTAACCATGAACGCACAAAACAAGCCAAAAATGCCAAAGCACAACAAGATTGAATATCAAAACTCAACAAGACGCCAATGATGAAGCATAATGGCAAGAAAATCTCCAAAGATTGACTGAATACAACCCTCCACAAAGAGCATCAATGAAGCTGACAAGACAACCAGACAAAATTCAGAAACCCGACAGGACGACAAAATTTCAGAAAAATCCAGCCCAGGGGGATTTCCGTGAAGACCGAAAATTCCTGAACAGCAGAGTTTAAACCGACTTGCCGGAGTTTGGATGAAATCCGAGAAAATCCGGATGGACCGAAAAATCCCGAAATGGGGTAAAAACTCGGATTTCGCCAAAAGCATAAGATTTTCAATGTGTAACTTGGGAAAAAAACTTGGGCAAGTAAAATAAACATTTTAGGCACATGCCAAGGCAATGCAAATCTCCAAAATCCAAGGGCCAAAACACAAGAGCAAAAACAAAAGAGGGTCCCTGCTTTCAGCAGGGCGTGTGTGCAAAAACTGCTCAACAAATGGCGACTCTGCTGGGAAAATGCTCCAAAGCATTTGATGATGGACAAGAATCATGAACCCAAAATATCTGATTTCGACCTCACTATCATACAAACAAACCAAAATGCAAGATCAAAGAATCAAAACCAAAGGTGGACTGAACCTTCCATAGACTGAAAATCCAAGTGTGTGCACATGAGTTCATTTCCTTCCTTGAGCTACTACAGAAACCAAGTTCAATCAGGTTAGGCTACATAAATATTCTAACTCCAAAAGCAACCTGGATAGAGCCTCGCTGCCAGTCAGGTGTCTATAGCCCCGACGAGGTTATCACTGTGACTCTTCTGAACATAGCTCTATTGCTAGCTAGGCATCCATAGCCCTAATAGAGATATTCAGATACCCTTGATAAGTTGAATTCATTTGATTTTCAATATTTTCACTTTTCTTTTCACTTTTTCTTTTCAACTTGTGAATAATGAAGCTCACACTCAGGGCTGAGAACCACAGTGGCGCTAAAGCAAAAATAATATTTTTCACTTGACAAGACCTCACAAGGATCCTACCGCAACCTTAGGATTTTTTTAAGATGTATAAAAGATATAAGATTTTAGAATACTTCAAATTCAAATCAATCCAGTGACCCATCCTCTTTAAACCAAACATTTAGACTGCATGACAATAACAAAGACCGAAACCATCCATTCAAGACACATGATTAAAGTTCATCAAGGAAATACTCAAAACCATCCCAGAAAAAAAGAATATTTGCTATGCAGATGCAACACATCCAGAAGAAAACAAGAAGACCTCCAAAGCAAGAGCAGAGAAAAAAAGACACCAAACCAAAAGAAAACCTAAACTAACCAAAAGAAACAAAAGTAAAGCAGAAAAGGAAACCTAATCTAACTAAAGCAAAGCAAAGCAAACAAAACATAAAGGAAACCTAATCTAACTATATATAGGAAAAGAGCTAAAAACAACTCAAGACTGGAAATAATGCTTCGAGTACTTCCCATTGAAAGAAAGTGGGATATCCTCCCAAGTGAGAGTTTTCAAATGGAAAGCATTATCTCCCAGGATCTTTGAAATCTGGTAAGGGCCAAGCCAAAGTTTGTCAAATTTACCATGCTCCCCCTTATGGTCATGGGCTTTATCCCAGTATAGAACCAAGTCAGAAATCTGAAAGGATTTTACCTTAGCTCTTTTATCAAACCATCTTTTGACTACACCCTGATGTTTAGCAAAGTTTTCTAAGGCTTCATCTCTTCTTTCTTTAAAGTGTAACAACTCTTGTAGGCAGGCCTCACACCTGTTTTCTTCATCATAGTACTCATTAATGAACTGTAAAGTAGGGATCCTCAATTGGATTGGAAATACAAGTTCCTGGCCATATACAAGATGATAAGGGGAGGTCCCTATGGAAGTCTTCTGTCTTGTACGATTTTCCCATAGAGAAAATCTAAGTTGAGTGTGCCAATCCTTGGGATTCTTCTCTAGTAACTTACGGATGACTGTCAAGAGGTTTTTATTGGAAGACTCAGCCAATCCATTACCCTATGGATAGTAATTAGATGCAAAATTTATTATAATCCCATGATCAAAGGCCCAATTAGAAAACTTCAATGATGCAAATGCAAGACCATTATCACAAACTAAAGATAAAGGACATCCAAAGCGATTGATAATACCCGATTCAATGAAATCAATTAACACCTCAGAAGTACACTGTTTGCATGCAAGAGCTTCAGTCCATCGTGTAAAATAATTAGTAATGGTGAGAATATACCTGTGACCAGCAAAAGAAGGTGGATTGATGGGACCTATGAAGTCCATCCCCCATTGTGCAAAAGGTTTTACCTCAAAGACCGGTTAGAGTGGAAGAGCTGCATACTTTTCTCTGGTTGCTACGGTCTGGCATACATGGCAAGTTTTGACATGACTGCGTGTATCCTTGAACAATGTAGGCCAATAATAATGTGCAGATCCATGGCCAGTACCATATCTATCATGAAATTCAGCCATGACTCTCTTAGCTTCCTGTCTTCCTAAGCACCTCAGGTATATGCCTTCATGATTTTTCTTATATAGAATAACCCCCTTAAGCATGAAACTGTCACTTTTCAAGCGTAATGCTCTTCTCTGTACTACATTCAGATGGTTAGGACACCTTTGAGTTAGGAGATAATGAACAATATCATCATACCATTCTCCAGAGGAAACATCTTTTAGATTGTAATGTTGAGCTGCCAGATCAGGGCCTATTTCTGCCATTGTCCTTGTAAGTCCTTGCCCTCTTACCAGCCTCATGGGTTGAATCTCAATATCATATTCTTGTAACATAGTTACCCACTTAGCTCTGCACTCTCCTAGCTCATTCTGCATCAACAATAGCTTAACTGTAGGATCATGCACTATTGCAAACACTTTGTTTCTGAGAATATAATGTCTAAATTTCTTCACAACTCTGACCAAGGCATAGGCCTGCTTTTCCACACTTGGGTACCTCAATTCAACATCTTTCAATGGTGCACTCATGAATGCTATGGGATGTTCATTTCCTTGGTCAGATTTTTGAGTCAACATAGCAGCACAGGAATGATCAGAAGCAAACAAATATATATATAGAATGACTTAGCATAATCTGGACTCACCAAAACCGGAGCTTCAACTTTTTCTCTTTTAATTTCTGCAAATTTATCCTTTGCTTCTGCACTCCATTCAAGTTTGGCTTCCTGCTTCAACATTGCATTTAGTGGCTTGACTATTTCTGTGAATCCAATGATGAACTTCCTTACAAAGTTGATCTTGCCAAATAATGACTTCATTTCTTTCTTGCTAGTAGGAGGTGGGATCTTGAGTATAGCTTCCACCCATTCTAGATCAATGGCAATTCCTTTCTCAGAGATAACATGTCCTCGCAACTTTCCCTCCATAACCCCAAAGATGCATTTCTTTGGATTGAGGGATATACCAAATTCCCTACACTTCTGAAACACCTTACACAAATCTGCTATATGATCAACTCTCTTCTTGGAAAAGACCATCAGATCATCCATATAAATGATTATGCATTTACCAATTATGTCTTTAAAGGCAATGTCCATGGCCCTCTGAAATGTGGCTCCAACATTAATCAAACCGAAGGGAATTCTTCTGTAGGAAAAAGTGCCCCTCTTGGTAGTGAAAGCAATCTTATGTCTATCTTCATACTGCACCATGACCTGGTTGTATCCTGAATAACCATCTAAGAAATACATCATCTGAGATCCATTGACAATCTGAAGTACTTCATCCAGTGAAAGTACTGGATAATTATCCTTCTCTGATGCTCTATTGAGGTTCCTAAAATCTACACACAACCTAATTTTTCCATTCCTTTTCCTCACTGGAACCAAGTTTGCAACCTAGGTGGAGTTTCTGACTGGAAATATGATTCTTGTAGATAGTAGCTTCAACACTTCCTTCTATATTATGGGTTCCAGTAGAGCATTGATGGGCCTCTACCTTTGTCTGAAAGGTTTTTCTCTTGGATTGAGAGGGATGGTATGAGTTATGATTGATGTGTCATAAGTCTTCAAATCCTCATAACTCCAAGCTATCACATCTGGATATCTATGTAATTTGTCAATTATTCCTTTCCTCTCTTTTGGAGTGCATACTTTGCCAATGAAGACATTCTTGGCATCATCTTGAGTTCCCATATTATACTTTTCACATTGTCCACTGATGGACTCCTTCCTGGAATCTTGTTCCTGATCTCTGACCCTATCCAAATAAAAAATCCTCTCTAATTGCACCATTCCTCTAGGAATAGTATTGGTTTTAAAATTAATTACCCCTTCCAAATCCATCTCTACTTCTTGGGTTTCATTTTCATCTATAATTTAAGAAGCAAAAACATCTGTACTTGTGATAAAATCTAAAATATGCTTATCATCTTCAAATACTTGGAAGTTGGTGACATTGTTAGGCACTAAAGGTATTGGGGTCAGCTCCACTGTAAACTTCTTCAATCCAGAAAGAGACAGAGGCTGCAATGTACTAGCTACCTAAGCAAGGGAGTCAGTTGTCTGATTTTTACTTTGTGGTATCAACTGAATTTTGAAGGCATCAAATCCTTCAATGAGGTCCCATACTCTATGTCTATAATTGGTCATTCTTCTGTTATGACAAGAGTACTGTCTCCTAACTTGCTTAACCACTAACTCAAAATCCCCAAAAACTTGCAAGATCTTAACCTTTTTCTTTAATGCCATTAACAACCCATGTACCAAAGCCTCATACTCTGCTACATTATTCGTGCAATGGAATTGAATTCTATGAGTAGCAAAGAAAGTCTTACCTTTTGGACTGATTAACTCAAATCCTGCTCCAACTCCTTGCTTTGATTTGGATCCATCAAATCTTAAATTCCAACAACCAGCAACTGCAAACTTCCTCACTGTATCTCTTGCACTGTTGTTGCTAGATGGTTCCTAAGAAAGCATCACTTTCTTCTCCTTAGGGTCTTCTTGGACATTCTGGATATTAATTTTGACTGCTAGAGTGGGGTTGATACACTTTTGCACCTATTCTACTACAGTATGGCATAAGCAACAATCCAGTTCCGAATGAGAGGCATTATGGACCCTGCATCAATTTGGAAAAAGAAAATCTTCAAAATTCATTTCCCTACCCAACTGAATATGATCCTCAATGCATTTCTGAATGAATTCCTGGAAATTATCCAGTAAACTGAGCTGACTGTCTTCAAAATCATTTTCATTTTCAACTGGTTCTACCAAGGCTTTGGTACCATTAGATTTTGTTGTTAGGTCAACAGGTGTTATGTGGAACATAAGGACTTCCTCTGGATCTGACTCCTTAAAAGGGGCTGCAAGCACATAGTTCCCCATACTCACCTCAGATATTAAAATTTCATTAGAGGTATTCTGATATTCTATAATCATGTATCTCATCCTGGGTTCCCTTTCAATTCTAATCTGATTTGGCACTCCCTTCCAGGGAAGCCACATATGAGAGTTATCAATTGATACATATCCATTCAAGGCCCTAGTAAAGTCTCTTCCTAGAATCAGGCCATAAGCATCAGGTATATCAGCCACCTATATATTAATAACCTGTTGAATCCTAGGATTAGAAGCAACTTGCATATGAATCATATTTAATTCCCCTACAACATTAACTTCAGTTCTATCCAATTGTGTCACTTTCTTTTGAGAATCAACAGGAGTTATACCCAAAGCTCGACAGACACCAAAGGACATTACATTGGTAGAGGCACTTGAATCTAACAAGCAATTGTGCAAGTGCTTACCAAATATACGAACAAAAATAAGGAATGGAGGAGTCTCTGTTTTCCCTTGAAATAGAGTTAAGGGAGTATCTACTTGAGCAACCTGAGTTCTATCTTTCTCTTTTCCATTATCTCCAGGAGGCACATGAACTTGATTATGAGTCTGATTTTTCCTTCCCACTGTTTGAGAGCTAGATACTTTATTGATACTTTCACCAACTGATCTATCTTGTGATATGGAATTTACATTATAAGCTCCTAAAACTACATTCCTAATGGTTGGAACTCTCAATAACTCAAATGTAGATAGACTTACCTTTAGTTTCCTGAGTTCTTCTACAACATATATGGCTGATTGTTCTTCACTTAGATCAGCAGGGGTCTCTTTTGGATAGTCCACCATCCTGTCTTTGCTTGCTTCAACATTCCTTCCTTTTGACATGCTCATTTGTGCTTGTCCTTCCTTTGATAGATACTGCTTAGACACATGAGGATACGATGGATTATTGTTGGCATTAGGATCTGGAGGAGTGGTGAAGTTGTTTGGTGGAATGGAGGTGGTGAAGGGGCCTCTAGCTAGTGGATGTCCATGTGGCATGTTTCTCAAATCATATGTCTTAACATGCCTTTGGAAAGTCTGTATCTCTTCAACATAAGCTTCTTCTTCATCCAAGGGGCCATTGTCATTCACTAGATTTTCATCAAACAATTGTGAAATCACATCTCCATTACACACTTGATCTGCCTCTTCCTTGAGCTGGTCTGATTCTTCTTCAAGCACATTATCTTTTCTCTGTGGAAAAGGAGCATGATTCAGGACCAACACTGGTGAATCATAGGGAGTGGATGGCACCATCTCTTGACTACTTGAATTGTTCTCCACTTCATACTGGAAGATTGAAGCTGATGTCTGGAACTCTTGACAATCTAACTCAGAATGCTGATTCATTTTATGGAGCCTACACCATCCTCATAAAGCAACTTCAGCTAAATATACACCACTAGGAGGCTTCTCTTGATTAATTGGCTGATTGACTGGTTGATCCAATGGAGTAGGGACTCCTCCATTATTAGGCCTCGTATTCCAAGTCCCATTCTGTTTGGGTGGCTGTCTCCTGTCAAAACCTTGTCCACCACCTTGACCTCTATCAAAGTTCTGGCTTGAGGATTGTCCTTTATCATAATTATGTCCTCTGTCATTGTTATATCCCCTGTCATTACTATATCCTATGTCATTGTTGTATCCTCTATCATTGTTGTATCCTCTATCATGGTTATATCCTCTTTTAGGACGTTTCCCTCTATCAAAGTGTTGTCCTTGTTGATTTTCTCAACTTTCTCTAATTTGATTGGATTGCATATTTCTCTAAGCAGCTTGCAACTGACTGTTTTGGTTCCTCAAGTAAGTCACTTCCATATTCAACTTCTTCACTTGTTCGGTCAAGTCATCCAGTCTCTCCTGGTCAGGATTTCTATATGGAGGCTGGCTCCAATTATTTTGGGAATATCCTACTACAGTGCTGGTATTTAATGACTGGTTCAAAACTTCAGAATTCTGCAGATATGGGGGATAGCTAGCATGAGATTGTGGATGCAGAGGCTGATTTGCATTTTGCTAGGGATAGCTGACTACAGGTGGCACTTAACTCACAAGAGGCCTTGGGTGGGGAACCATAGGCAATTGAGGAACCAGATTCATGATGGGAGTATGATTGGTGAGAGCTTGATTGAGAGCTGGGATCTGTCCAGGGTGAGCAACAGGTCCTAGTGATGGTAAAGGTCCAGAAAAATGTTGTCTTAAGGCAGTGCTAACCTTTACAACCTCTGCATATGCATCAAGTAGGGTATTAGGAGGATTGTTTCTCCATTTCATGAAGGTGGCTGTCAGGCTGTCAAGCCCTTCATAATAGACTTCTAAAGTAGTGACATCATCAACAACATAGGGGGCCTGCAGTCGGGTATAGGCATGATGAAACCTATTGTTAAAGGACCTTATAGACTCATTGACTTCTCTCTTAACATTAGTGAACTAGCGATAGAGCTCATTGGAACTAATGAGAATCCCAAACTTCTACAAAAATACAGTCTCTAGTTCAGTCCAATGCTGGATAGACTCGGCAGGTAAATGATTATACCAATAGAATGCATCTTCTCCCAAGGAATAAGGAAAGAGTCTACATGCTACATCCTCATGATTGATTCCCCTATCCTTAAGGCTAGTATGAAAGATACTGATGTGCTCCTCAGCAGTTTTATTATGATCATTAACATGGAACTTTGAACAAAAGTGCTCAGGGTTCTTGGGCATGACATTGTAATTAGTGAAACTCAATGGAGATGGGTTATTAGCTAGGAAAGCCATTGGTGGAGGTGGGGGTGGTAATGGTTGATTTATGACTAGTTGAGGTTGTGGAATGGGAATTTCCTCAGACTCAGATGAAGGTGAACTTGGCGAAGATGGGGATGATGGAGATGATTGGGTGGATGATGATTCTCCCCTTCTGTTGGTCCTTCTTGACCTAGTAGGGACCGATAATTCTTGAAATTTCTCCTCTCCTGGAGTAGATCTAGTTCTTCTTTTGAATCTTTCAGGAGAGATAGCGTACACAAACTAATCCAACTTAGCTTATTCAGGCCCTCCTTCTAGTGCCAATCTATTGACGATGTTTTCTGCACAGCAACAACTCAGACATAATATGAAATCCTATCTCTCTTGAAAGGTAAATCTCTATCAACAAGCCTCAAGAGACAACCCCAAGGTTTCTAATGTCAGGTCTTGACAATGCATAAACAACTCAGTGATAAATGTGAAAATGCTGGTAATCACAAAGGGACCTTACTACAAGAAAATATTGAATCATGAACTTATCAAATCTAACTCAAATGATAAAGAAATAAAAAAATATTAGGGTTTCAAAGAGATTCCTAAATTTAACTACTCCTAAGATTAACAATGTAAATGATGAAATACTTGAAATGGACCAATCCCTTATAAACTAATTCATGCTTGACCAAGATAAATATACAATCTTACAGAAACAGAGCAATCTTCTAAGGCATTAAATATTTTTAGATCATGAACATTCATCCAAGACAACCCAATTGCAATTGAAATGAATAAACCCTCACAATTGAACTAAGCACAATGAATATAAAAGTCCAGGCTAACTTTGCAAAGCAACTAACAATCAGCTAGTTGCAAAAAGTATGGACCAGGGATTGCTGCAAACACCTCAAACATTAAATCATAAACACCATTGAATTAGATCTAAATCTAAATCTAACATATATCTAATAACCTTGAGCAATTTGAAAGATAGAATCATAAGAACCATGCAAGATAAGTCAACACAAAAGAGATCACCAAAAAACCACAATGTCCTCAATTGTATTGAATCACCAAATTTCAGCAACAATTCCAATGTCCTGTTACAACACTTGCTCAGAAATTGACTAACTTCTAACTCTTCTCTACTACCTAATTCACTCTTGAAGCAAAATTATCTCTATCTGTTCTCTTTTTTACAAATGAGGAAAAACGCCCAATTTATAGGAATCCCCAAGGCATGTCGACTAAGCTGGGATTAACAATCATAAAATAGCCATAACAAGTTAGCCCAACAAATGTTTACAATAATAAATGGCCATAAAATAGGTCGGCCCAAGGAGAATTCGAAATTAAATAAAATAGCATTAAATGCTTGAACTCAATCTAGGTCGGCCTGGGATCTTTAATGCAATTCAGACCAAGGCACAAATTTCAATGCAACCCCATATTAACTGCCTCCTTCCATTCTTATCCTGAGCGCACCTCACCAAGTTGGCCAAGGGGTGGAGTATCTTGAATTTCTTTATGAATTAAACTTCATCTCTTTTCAGCCGCCACCATGCTAGACTCAGCCTGCAAACAACAAAAACAACATCAATATCCATTATAACACTATTATAGCATGAAGATCAAGATTAGCCCATCATCAGTAATATATCCATCATCCAAACAAATTCAAATATAGATCGAAATCAACTCAAAAACGTTGCTCAATCACAAACTACACAATCTGTGATTTCAAGCTAGCCGCGAAATCCAGGCCAGGAAGGAAATTCCAGAAAAATCTGGCCTAGGCGGATTCCGGCGAAATAAGCACAAAATCAACAATAGATCATTAAAATGAATAAATAATGCATAATGATTGTGTAATTTATCAGTTCAAATCATGGAATGACAAGAATTTATCATTAGAATCATCCAATTCATCCAAATTTTTGAGTTCCACAGCGCCTCCTAAAAAAAGCGAAAAAATCCGGTTGGACCGGATTTCCACGAAAATGATAACACTACATGAATTTTGGGAAAATGAGGGGAAGAAGGAGAAACCGGGAAAATCCGACCGGATAGGAAAATCCCAAGGCTGGAAGAAAACGCGAACATCGGCAATCTAACACAAATTCACTCAAATTGACCGAAGGTCACAAATTTGAGGACCCTGGGTACGAAACCAGTTAACTCAAAACCTTCAACAAATCTTCCTTGAATTCTAGGCTCAATCAAAAGCAAATTGAAAAGAAATGGCAACGCCCTAGGAATGAAACCCTAGATTTTAACCATGAACGCACAGAGTAAGCCAAAAACCCCAAAGCACAACAAGATTAAATATCAAAACTCAATAGGATGCCAATGATAAAGCATAATGGCAAGAAAATATCCAAAGATCGACTGAATACAACCCTCACAAAGAGCATCAATGAAGCTGACAAGACAGCCAGACGAAATTCGGAAACCCGACAGGACGGCGGAATTTCAAAAAAATCCAGCCCAAGCGGATTTCCGCGAAGACCAAAAATTCCCGAACAACAGCGTTGAAACCGACTTTTCAGAGTTTGGATGAAATCTGGGAAAATCTAGATGGATCGAAAAATCCCGAAATGGGGTAAAAACTTGGATTTCGCCAAAAGAATAAGATTTTCAACGTGTAACTTGGGAAAAACACTTGGGCAAGTAAAATAAACATTTTAGGCACATGCCAAGGCAATGCAAATCCCCAAAATCCAAGGGCCAAAACACAAGAGCAAAAAAAAATGAGGGTCCCTACTTTCAGCGGGGCGTGTGTGCAAAAAATGCACAACAGGCTTGAGGTGTACTTGTACACCCAATTTATCCATTGCGTCTCAAAGCCAAAGGCCTCAAGGACTTTACATAAAAACCTCCAGTCCACTCTGTCATATGCCTTTTTTTATGTCCAATTTGATTAACATACTCTACTTCTTCAACTGCTAGATGGAGTGGATTTCTTCTTGGGCTACTATTACGCCTTGTAGGATCAACCTCCCTAGTACAAACCCAATTTTTTTTTTGAAATCAATATTGGAAGTAATGTCTCCAACCTATTTGCCATTATTTTCACCATTATTTTGTAGATAGTGTTACATAATGATATTGGCCTAAACTCATCTCAAGAAGTTGGCTTTTATTTCCTTAGAATGAAAGCCAAGAAGATGTTGTTGATTTCTCTTAGCACCATTTCAAAAGCTCTCAAATCCTCAATTGCTTCTATCAACTCCTTCCCCACAATGTCCCAACATGACTAAAAAACCTTGCTTGAAACAATTTGGACCTGGTGCTTTGTCTAGGTGTAATTGGAAGGTTGTCATTTTTATCTCCTCTAAGAATTTCTACATCATCATGTTATTTTGGGCTTTATTGACTAGTCTCAAAATATTTTGCAACATTTTCCTCTAAGAGTTCAGGTCTGACCCACCTTCATTGTTCAAAAAATTCCTGAGGTAGTGCACTATCTCCTATGCAATATCCTTATCCTTCTCTAAAATTAACCCATTTGACCTCTTGATACTTGTAATTCGATTTATATCCCACTTGAATTTTGTCACATTATGAAAATACTTAGAATTCTTATCCCCTTCATTTATCCATGTTTCTCTTGACTTTTGGCTGCAATATACCTTCTCTTTGGCTTGCACCTTTGCATATGCTTTTAAGAGAGTCTTCTCCTTTATAAATTTTTCATGGTCCATTCCTACCAAAATTACTTTTTCATTTAAAGCCTTTAGCTCTTCTCCAACCTTGTTTATTCTTCAAAAATGTTCTTGAAGTGCTCTCTATTCCATTTCTTCAACCGTTGTTTTATCACCTTCAGTTTAGTGACTAGGCTAAACATTTTAGTGCCCTCTATTTTCACCTTTGTCCACTATTGCTTTATCAACTCCAAAAATTTCTGATCTTTAAGCCACATATTTTCAAATTTGAAGGGGCATCTTGCTGGTCTCTTGTCCCCTTGAATCTCTAGCTTGATTGGATAATGATCAGAACTAGATTGTGGCACAATTCTACCCTCAAAAAAGTATGGGAAGGCAACCAAGTTTCCCCTAAACAAATACTTATCCAATTTTCTTGTAATTTTGTTGAATCCCAATCTCCTGTTTGTCCAAGTGAAGCTTCTATTTTCCATTTGTAGCTTCAGTAACTGATTTTTTCTCATAAACACTTCAAAATATATTTGTGATTGATATTTCCTTATGATACCTCCTTTCTTATCCTAACTATGTTATGGCATTGAAGTCTCCCCTAATTATGCAAAACTCATTTAGTGAATTCTATAGTAGATTCCCAATTTTCTCCCAAACCTCCCTTTTCTTTACGCAACAAATCGGGCCATAAACATTCATAATGATAAAGGCCAAACACAAAGTCAAAATTTTTACCTTACATTTCAACCAATTCCTTCTAGCTTCCACCAACTTCAAATACACTAATTGTGGTCTCCACAATGTGATAAGACCCCTAGATGCCCCTTTTGATTTTACTACAATGACCTGCCAAAATTTACATCTACTCTTAAATTGCTCCATTTCTATCTTGCTCATTTTTGACACTTGCACCAAAAAAATACCAGTCTTTGAAGTTTCTAAGCAATGCCTTATTAGGTGATTTTTGTTAGGGGTGTTTAAGCCCCTAACATTCCATGAAAAGAGCCTTATTATTCCTTGAGAAGGGTAAGGCCCTTCCTTAATCTAAGAATTCTAGTAATTTTGACCTAGCCCTCTGCCTCACCATCAAAATTTCTCTTCTCAACTTTTGTTTTCCTACCCTACCTTTTTCGTTCACCACAATTTGGTGAATTTTTAGCCACCTTAGCTTGTTTGATGCCCAATCTACAAGTTGCTTGCGGGGTTATATCTATAATTGGATTAACTTACATCTCTTCTCCCCCACCTTAACTAACATCTCTTCTACCCCTCCTTAACTATCACTGCTTCTTGTATCTCTAGCCCTACCAAAGCCTCCCCCAAAGCCGCATCTTCTAGTTTCAAGAAGTTGTCTTCTTCTACATCAAAGACATTTATTTTTCTCCCTTCACCTACTATTAACTCGATTAGTTCACAACCAACCTCTAGAATCATTTCCAAACCCTCCCATTCCTACCTAATCTCTCATTCCTCTAGGAGGTTAAAATTGACATTCATATCACCTTCCTCAATTTGATTTTGATGTTCCCCATTTTCGTTTGGACCAACACCTTCTCTAGCTCCATCTAGTGATTCAATACTTCATCCAAACCCAAAGATTACAAAGAAATCCTACCAGTCAAAGAATCTTCTTTATCCAAATCTTCCGCCCTAGCCTCATTTGCTTCAATGATATTCAGGGATTCTACTAGGAGTAGCACCACACCATCCTTCTTATTAGGCTCCTCCTAGACCACCTCAAGTAGCCATCTTTCTTCCCTTGTAATAAGTTCCAGTTCATCTAGCTTGTAGCAATACTTACCTCCCACTACATAGATCCTCATAGTAGAGTACAACCCCTTGAATTGAACCACCGTAGATATTCCTATGAAAGTGCTTAGGGCTTCACCAATCTTTGTTATAACTTCCCCATTCCAATACTCCATTGGCATATTGTTTAAGCTTACCCACACTGGTTTCATATCCATCTTGTGACTCCTAAGGTCAAAGTTTTCCTCCCACTATTTGAAATAAAAATGCTTTCCCTTTTGTGATTAGGGTTTTTAAATCCATGATTGATTTCTTAAGATGTGGAGAACAAACCACCAAAATTAAATTGTTTGTTGGAAATTTTATGCTTACCTCTTCACCCCAATTTTATACCCACCATCGTTGGATATTTTTCATGCAAGGATCTTCTCCCACACCATTTCACAAAGAAATCAATCTCCTTCAATCATTTTTTTTGGTTCTTGTAGTGATTGGGAGTGGATAAACACTTCAATGCTCTTCTTCTTCCTTACATTAATCCCACTCTTGTTGAGAGATTTCAAAGCCAACAATTTAGTTCCTACCATCCCTATTCCCTGACTCATTCCATGGTTGCCAAGGATTAATTTTTTCTACTTATTTCCCTTTGTTGCCCCTCAACTCTATTACATTGGCCCCGATTGCAAATGGCAGCTCCAGATCACTGGGATCCTCATGAACCTTTTGCTTCTCAGAGTCTTTCCCAATTCTCCTCTCCTTCTAACCCCATTGAGTATTTTTTCCTTTCCATCCTTTTGCTCCAAACCTCACAAATCCATTTGGATTCAAATCACCAATTCGATTATCTTCATGACATTGATCCCACCACCCTTTTTGATGTTGATTGAAGTTCCTCCAATGTGACTTTTTCCACTCCCTCAAATTCTACCAATTCTCCTTATAATGCTCGCCATATTTCCCCCAACCATTGTGATTAGGGTGAAACCAATTCAAATCCTCTATATCACCCATATTTTTCCCATACCAATACAGACGACCCAGACCCCATCTATTGCCTACATTAGACCAACAACCCTACTATTCGAGATTCCTTGCCTCCTTTGTCAGAAAATCCATGTCTGCTTCATCCACCCATGCACTAACTCCTTTACAACTATTTTTCGATCTACGAGTTTGGTCTGCCATTTAAAAATAAATAAAATTTTATTTAAGTGGATTAATTTCATTTCCAAGGATAGGAAATAAAATAAAAAGGGTAGAAACATTTTATAGATTTTTTTTTGTTGGGTAAGGGAAATTGTGGCACTGCATATATTATGTTAAAATACAAATTTACATTTAAGTTTACAAAATGATTGTGCGTAGTCCTATCATCATAGTATACTATTTCTCAAGGTTCACATAGAGCCAAGCCTTAGAAAAAGAACAAATTACTATATTGCACTATTTTATCAACCTCTTCAAACTGCCCCATGAGGGCCACAAAATTCACCATCCATTGCCCTTTCAATGAAGTCTTCAAACCATTCCAAGTCATAAATGGGTTCCAAATTATTTACCCTCTTCAAATATTGGCAACCCTTCTTCGCCAATACCTAGTGCTACACTAAGGTTTGGGTGCCGAAGTTCCCCAAGAATGGTATCCAATCCACCATGGTAGCTTCCTCCATCACCAACATTATATTCCTCAATTGTAGCATCCCAACACCAAACTTGGTCACTCTTAACACCTCCTCTAATCCTTGCAAGTACTTCCTTTTGAAAAGGATCAGTGAGAGCTCCCCTTTCATGTCCTTAGATTCTCCTAGGTCTAAGAGAGAAGCAATAAAGCGAGAGGAAATATTTATATTTGAATTTTTGGCGACTATCATTAATCAATAAGTTCACTCCTAGAACCCATTTGACTGCCTTTCTTGTTCTCTTGTTGTGCTCCTTCAAAATGAATTTTAGCCTCTAGTTTGCCACTTCTCACATGAAAGCCATCTACTTGCTTGGGCATGTGAGACACATCGAAGTATCCATTCCTTCGCCTTCCCTTGCACTAGACAAATTCTCAACAAAAATACCATCCTTTTGGATTGGGTGTGATTTAAATAAATTTTCAAGAAATTCAATATGCAAGCTATGCCATACAAAAAATTGCCTTCACAATTATCTCATGCCCTATCGTGTTAATTAACTCTTATGTGATATGTAGCAAATCTACCACCTTTAAAATAATGTATCACTGCACCACTTGTTCACACTATCTAATCGATGACATCGTACAGCCCCATGCCATCTTCCATGGGAAAGACACCTCTTATGTACTCTACATCTAGCTCATGATTGTTAGACATCAACTAATTTTTTGGGAAGACAGTTCACCTTCGAGTTCCATTCACATAATGTATAGATTAGTTTAAATTCTTTGAAACTGTCGAGGAGCATTAGACACTCCCACACATGGTTGTTCAATTCCCATTTTGAATTTAGCATATTCAAATCACATTAATTATTATCATTGAGTCACCTTCAATCTCAATTCTCCTTATACCTAGCTTTCGTCGTTCCTCTAGACCAAACTTTACTACCTTTATATTTGCTTCGCTATTTGTTCCTAGTTTAAAAGGGTAACAAATTTCTTTTAATATTACTCCATTATGATCTTTGAAGATGCATTCAACTCTCAATAAGCCTAGGTTCCCCTTGGAAGCCCCATCAAAATTTAATTTTATCCATACAAGGCCTTAATGCTCACAGCCCCAGGCTATAGTTACTACAAAGAGTCAACCTCATCATTTCAACAATGCAAGAGGAGATGGAAATATTTTGTTTTGAGTTGGTTAATTTTGATGGTGGTGAAATAAGAGTGATGTGTTTTAATGTTGTTGCAGATTAGTTGTATGATCACATAAAGATTGAGAGAGTGTTTACAATCTTAAAGGGGAGCTTCAAACCCACACAAAATAATTTCAACCATTTAAAAAATGATTTGAGAAATTTTCTTAGAAATTAGTTCCATAGTTGAGTTGTGTTTGGGGGAGGATAACTCCATATCTAAGCAACACTTTAGTTTGATACCAATAAGTGAATTTGAGGACATAGAAACTAATTCTATATTTGATATCATTGGTGTTGTTTTATCAATCTATCCATCATATACGATATTGAGAAAGAATGTCATAGAGAGTCAAAAAAAAAAAAAACTCTTCAACTGAAAGACATATTAGGTTACATAGTGGAGTTGACAATGTGGGGCGGTTTCAACAATAAGGAAGGTCAACAACTCCAAGAACTTTGTGATTCAATAACTTCTCCCATTCTTGTTGTAAAGGTTGGATGAATTAGTGATTTTGGTGGAAAATTTGTGGGAACAATCACTAGAAGCCAACTTATTATAAATCTGAATCTTCTAGAGACAATAATTGAAATGTTGGTTTACAAAAGGGAAAAGTCTAGCTTCTCATTCTATTGCATAGGAAATCTCATCCATTATACGAGCTAAAATGTCAAAATTTGTGGCACAAATTAAGGATGAGGGACTTGGTAGATCTTAAAAACTTGATTGGATTGTGATAAAAGGTACCTTATCTTTCATAAAAGTGGACAATTTATGTTACACCATTTTCCCCTTGAAAATTGAAGGCACACAATGCAAAAATAAGGTGAAAAATAATAGAGATGGTAATTGGTATTGTGAAAGATGTGTAAGAGTTTCATTGTATGTGATTATCAATATCTCCTTTAATGTCAAGTGTAAGACTATATACCACTTTGACTTGGGTTACTTCTTTTGGAGAAGCAAGAGATGAAATTATGGGCGTTACGACAAAGAAATTAAACATATTGAAGCATGAACAACAAGATGATGTCAATTTTGGAGAGATTATACAAAAAGTACTTTTCAATTAATACATTTAAACTTAAAGTGAAAGAAGAGACTTATAGTGATGAACAAAGGCTTAACTACTCTGCCATAAGAACACAAAAATTGGATTATTTATTTGAAAGCAAGGTTTTATTAGATTCAAGTGCTAAGCTCTACAATGAAAATATAACAAATAGTTAATACTTGTTAATTTTGGGTAGCAAAGTAACAAATTAATAAATTGTCGTAAGTGAATGATGTGTGTCAACATGGAAGTAGGTAGTCTCTTAATGGGATAGTGGTGACTAAGGTTTGAAACTATCTTTTTCATTATTTGTATTGTATCATTTGAACAAAAAAAGGTTGCATTATTTTATGTTAAAAAAGTTTTGAGAACCTTCAAATAAATGCATTGAATATCTCTGACGTTGTACATATAATTTAATAGATGCTGATATATAAATTTATTAAGTATATGCTAGTTAATTAGAATATATTTAATTGTTATAAAGAATAAATTGAAATTCAATTATACTACTCAATAATTCTCTTACAATACTAAAAACACAAATACTCCCAATACTCCCACTAAATGACACGTATTTGGACTACGTGACAACAGTTGTTTTGCATGCAGCGCCGTTATCACCTCTTTGTTCTTTGCTTTTAGCTTTTAGTTTTCATAGCAGTATAAACACTGCATGTATTCATGCTAGTGTTATTGCTATAATCATCATCTTTCTATATTCACCTTTGGAATCACATCATGGCGTGGATCGGGGACTTTTTGATTACGAGCGCGATTCTGATTTGTCTGGTTTTGTATTTTTAATCCATCATCTTTCTCTGAAATTTAGTTGAGATGCCGCAATATATGTTTCTTGAATTTTGGGTGATGTTTGCAGCTACGTGAGATTACAAGCTGGGTGTCGCAGAAGCCGCCTGCACAGCTCCAGTTAACCCCGGAAAAATTGGGCCTACTAAAACCATATGATATAGATCAAATCCACTCATGGCGTACCAGTTCCCGTAATGGCGTTCTTTCCACGTGGGTTTTCAAAGTCGACAAACCCTATTTTCCAGAGAGCAACACGAACCCTAGGACAGAATTCTTCATCAGGGTTAGTTTTCTACTTTAAATCCATCATCATTCTCTGAAATTGTGTTTCTTGAATTTAGGGCTATGTATGCAGGGATATGACTATACAGGCGGGGTGTGGAAATTTGAGGCTCAGATGTATGTTGGGCCGAATACAACGGGAGTATCTGTCATGCAGATTTCTGGCGGTGTGCAAGGCGACACGGCTTTTATGTTGGAGGTTAATGATGGATATCTAACACATAACAATTACCGAGTGCTGCCATTCCGCATTTATTATCAGTGGATTTCTCTCAAAGTTACCCACAATGCAGACGAAGGGAAAGTGGGCTTGTCTGTGAATGGGCAGAAGGAGCAAGTGTTTCGTGATGCAGGTCCTGGCGTCCATTTTTTTAAGTTTGGGGTTTCTGCTCATGCCAACTCTTCACCTATCATGGAAACTCGTTGGAGAGATATCAGACTTTGGAGGTTAAGTAATTTATGCCACTGAGAGTTGCTGATTGTTGGTACTAGGGTTTTGGAGTTTTGGGTTAGACGAATCATTTTCACCTGGCTCTTTTAAAGAGAGGTAGCGTTATTTTAATGTATATATTTCTGTTTTTATATATATATTTAATGACAGGGGTATCCCCGCTACCCGTCCAGCAGCTCCGCAGCCACTATGCTCCTTGCACTCAGTCTCTTCGGTCTCGGTCTCAGGCTCCTCTCTGCCGATCTGGCGGACACATAGGTGTGTCACAGCCTAGCTGGCGGCGCTCCACCTCCCCTCCCCCTCAGAAAGCCACTTCCAGGGGTGTTGGCATGTCGACTAGTGCTGCTCCTAGGTGGCTTGCCGCTGATTATTCTAAGTGGTTCTCTTAGCTCGTTGATTTTTTCAACTTCTGATGATAAAGATAAAGATAAAGGTAGTGATGAAGGTTGGGATGTCCCTGATGTTACCCCGCTAATGTATGGGGTAAGCTGAGTGACCAGAACCCTTTGCCTCCTGCTCTTGTCACTTAGCTGCTCTATTTTCGATCTCGAAATATGATCTTGTATCCACCCATTTTTTTATTTGTACTTTAATTTTTTATTTTGTAGATGCCCACATATATTCATCAAAAAAATATAATGCAAACTATTATATTTAAAAAATAATGTGAGGATCATTAAGAAAATTCTCATCAATGATTGAGTCTATGTAGAGGAATGGTTTTGACAAGTCCATAGATTTATAAATTGTGAAAAGGCATCCATTTCCGTTACTTCTAAATGGGCTTTCTGTATGGGCAGACTCACCACATACCATATAGTTTGATAAAAATCAAGGGTAAGTTATAAATACCTAGACATTTGCGTAGCTATCTCATGTAGATTGTCTAGGGAAAATAGTCAATAAAAAACTATTTATTTAGTCACAGTGAGTCTAGGAAGCACAGGACAACCTAAGGCATTTGTCTAAAATTGTTTGATAAGCCACACTCGTGTCCTATACTGAAAATGATCTTTTACCGGGAAAGAAGGATTTTGAAAATCACTAGGAAGGGCATGATTCAAGAATTGGCCTTATTTAAGGCCGGCCCTGGAAAACTAGACCCCAATTTGCATCCTTGATCCATATATTCTCTAAGTTGAATTCCTCTAGCTGTATAGGACTTTAGCATTTAGAGTCATTTTGTGTCAAAGAGAAGTAGCTTAGCATTGTAATCATTCATCGAATAGAAGTTGTTTAAGCTCTTGAGAAATGTGGGCAAAATCTTGGGTTGTAGCCAGACAATCCTATCTTCAATACAAGAGCTACGATGCATCTGCATTCCCCAAACTAACGATGAAGGAGAACCCAGTTGCAGTCAGACCAAGAAAAAGAAGAAACAAACTATGGCAAATAAGAATTGGTAAGGGTAGGAGGATCTTTTATCAGCCCTCTTCTGAAGACGCTCAGGAAATCATTTAAAGGTTTTGGGTTTTGTCATGCTCAAACCCTACTCCGAAACTCTCTGCTAACTTCTGTGGGTATGTTCTTAAAAGAACTGTACGTAATATCCTCATTCTGATCATTCAGATCCTGAAATTTTTTCTGTATATAAATTTTGCATTCAAGTAAGAAGTTTGTCTGACAGTGCTGAAGTCTTTGTCCCATTTTGTGTGTGATGACACATAGGGTTTGAGTGATGCCTATTTCAAACTTGTTTGACGCACGCTCTTATAGAATGGGACTTGTGACCGCATTGTGCATTGAGTCAAAGTAAGGGTTTTGCATTCAATTCTGTGAGAATTAATAGTAATCCCTGTAAGAGAGCTGAGCTTCATGCATTGAGCTCTCATTTGAAACAACCATTTTATTATTAGAGCTAGTATGGTGCTTAGTTATACCTGATTTACACAATGTTTGACAGACACCCAAGGCATGTGACATCCCATACATGGAAATGGTAACTCCAAGACGTTTGTGGCCCCATCCCCATGGCTCGAGTTATGTTGCTGAAACAGGTTTATGCTGAGAGCATTAGAGCATTTTTTTAGCAAGTTAGAAGCCCCATGAGACAACCTCTAGATAAAGTGCCACAAAGTTTATCGAATGTTTATTTGGTTGTTCTAGTCATGTTCATCTATTGATTCTATCTAAAGAATCACTTAATGGCTACAATGATCTTTTTGTTTTTCAACTGTCAAAGGGTCAATGGTTATCACACAAAAATGTGTATGTTATACATGTGAATGGTGTTAATGATGGGGCAGTCATTCTATTTGCTCAACTAAACAAAAAAAATATAAATTTATACAAATCCATTTCCTTCGCATTCTCAATCTAACAATATTGATTATTGATTTTCAACATTTGGCTGAATATCTTGCTAATTCTATGGCTCCTAACAATATTGATTATTGATTTTCAACATTTGGTTGAATATCTTGCTAATTCTATGGCTCCTACACATAGAAGTAGAGATCCTATGGATTTACATCATCTTGGTTGATCCTCCCACACCCACTCATATTGTAGGAATAGGTCATATTAATACTTTCCTCTCCGCACATACCTTTAATTATTTCATTTTATGATGAAGGTATCATTAATAATAACTATTATAGTCCACTTTATGTTCAAGGTTTCCAATATGTCCCTCAAAATGAGGGTATCCTCATTGATCTAGCTAATCAATATAATATATATGTATGAAATAATTTTTTATATTTATTATTATTTAGCACAAGAGATGTATGCACATTTTCTATTGTATTGAAAATGGAAAACACTATTCTTGTGGACACTTTGGGAGCATCATCTTGCCTCTCCAAGTGGAGCACAAGGAAATTGACCTATTGTTTCATGTCATTCCTTTAATGGATAGATTGCCTATGTTACTCCTTATGTCATTCCTTATGTTTTTATGCAAAGAAAAACACAAAAAATTAGGACTAACCCAAAGAAGACTTTTAGGAATTTAATTAAATGATAAATCAAAATTATAATTAAACCTTATAATGATGGAAATTTAATACTAATATTTTTTCCTCCATTTTGGTCTCATTTTAACCAAGTTATCCTTTATGCAATGACAAATATACAAGTGGTACATTTTTTTGTTGAAAGCTAGCACATAATCTAATTCCTTTTGCACTTATTCCCATATTTCAATCATTCATTTTTCCACCCTTGCCCATATTTATATCTATAATTTGTAGGATTGACCTAGGTCAATTTTGTGATTTGTGAAAATGAACCCCAACCTTCTAAAGATTAAATTCAAAATTTGGGCCTACTTCCTTCCTTCCATTTAGTTATTATGTGCCAAATCAAAATATATAACATTCACTTAGCACCTTTGGAGTTACATTTAAGGACTAATTCTGATTCATTTGAACATCTAAAATAAAGTGTATATTGAGTATTGAAAGAATACCCCTTATACTCATCAATAAATATCAAAGTATTATCATTGTGGCATCAAAATTGAATCAAAATTCTAAGTTATATTGCATCACTTCTTTTTATCTTTCATTCTTTGAACAAAGTTGTTAAATTAGTACCATAGGAGTTTGACAAAAGGGAGCAACATTCTTGGTCTATCAAACTCCTTTATCCACACTAAAATTTCTATGCAAGTTCCATAAATCAAGGTGAGCAATTTTTAGACCTAAAATTTAGATAAGTTTATATTTGTAGTCATCATTTAAATCTACACAAAAGTTTCAAATCCATAGATGCTCGATTAATTTTACAAGCACATAGGTAGTTTTATAGTTGCAATAGTGACCTAAATAATTAAACATAAATTTAATTGACTCACATGCAATTATCAAATAAACCTTAGTTTCCTAGTGTAGGGGCAAATCAATGGGGAACATCTAACAAGGTCAAATAAAAATCAACCAACAATTTAGTTTTATTCATTAATTAATTTATATTTTGCAATTATTCTAGTACATTATACAAGATAATTATCAACTAAGCTCTTGATCCTAAGATTACATTTTTATCAATGCCAAATAATTAATTTATGCTAAAATATTATGTAGATGATATTTATGCCTCATATATATATGAGCTAAGATTGATAAAGTAATTTAGACAATTAGGACCATTCAACTCTTTTTCAATGCGAAATATGTAGAAGTACAATGTGCTTGACAATCAAATATGAGAATTTGAAATTAGATCTTTATTGTGGATCATACCACTTACTATTATCTAACCTCTACTAGATGTCAATAGATGATTATGCATCATTTAGTCTAGTAACAATGTGATTATGTTTGTACAAATGTGATTCCATCCTGTGTTCATATGGGGAGAAAAAGGCGCTTGATGTTGATGGTATATTCAGAAGTGCCCTAAATCTATGTGAATTGAAGATTCTTTCAAGAGTATAGAGGAACTAGTCTATGTTTCTTTTGACAAAAACTCTATAATTGAGATGAGAACTCCTATTTTTAGACTATGGAGTGGTTGAAGCCACAAAATTCTAAGTTGTAACCTAAAAGCAAGTGTGGGATAGGTCAAATAGAACCAAACAAGTATATATGCACCTTATAATTAATCTCTTCTCAAGTTCAATTGTCCAAAGGGATAGTGATGACACAACATATAGCTTTTGGAAATTAAGCAGTGTCTTGCTACTTTATGTATTAGTTTCTTTAGATTTTTTGGTATCACTATGATTTATAATGAAGATAGTTTATTGAGATGCACTAAGCACTCCTATTGTTTAATTTTTGTCTTTATACTTCTCTTTAGTTCAACTCTCCATTCATGTCCATTTTTTTTTGTGCAAAGCATACCAAATAACCCCATTGATATCATGTGTCCCAAGGTACATGTGGAAATAGGTTTGTATTCAAGCAATAATTTTGTTTGATAGCACTGAAGTATCTATCCTATTTTTTTATGACACCTAAGGTTTGAGTGATACCTATCTCAAACTTGTTTGATGCACACTCTTTGAGGATGGGACTTGTGACCTCATTATTCATTTAGTAAAATTAAGGTTTTTTCATTCTAGTTTTGAAGATTGTTGTGATTTGTGGATTGAGAATGAAATTGGATTCATTTTTCTGAGAGTTATATGTAATCGTTGTAAGAGAGTTGAGCTTCATGCATTGAGATCTCATTTGAAACAAATATTTTATTATTACAACTATTATAGTGCTTAGTTATACCTATTTTACACAATGTTTGATGGATACTTAGGGAATTTGACACGCAAAGAGGTTTGTGGCCGCATCCCTATGGCTCAAGTTATGTTGTTGAAATAGATTAATGCTGAGAGCATTAGAGTATTTTTATAACAAGTCAAAATCCCCATGAAACAGCCAAATCAAATTATCAAAATTTGACCTTGTAATAACACATTTTTGGGTTCATAGCAATAGTTTAATATGGTGCAAATATCAAATTGAGTTAGCGTGAGAATCCCTCTCCATGAATAGGTATAAATTTTAATTTCCTCAATATTTAGTTGGAGTGTTTTATGACTGCAACATTATGTATGCTATTGATATCTTGAAGGGTGAAATGTCCAATGACATGAATATGTTCATCCAACATATTCTCATTATTTTACTTTTATATCTATATTTAAGTTCCATACATTGAGTGAACTAGATATGATTTCAGTTATTAATATTAGAGGATATATGGTGGAGGTAATTGGATAGAGTTTTTCTAAAAAAAAATAATGCATCCACTAATTGAAGTCTTTTTATCCATTTCTCAAACGATTCTTTCATTTTATTTGCAGTTATACAAGAAACAACCTAATAGTGGGGTGAATGCACCTAATAAATATGTGTCATACTAGTAAACTCTTGAGAATGGAACTTATGACCTCACGATTATATGTCCATTAAAGAAATTTGAATCTAGTGCCAAAGGTTGTTGCAACATGTGGATCCAAAGGATGTGTGTATCTAAATAAAAGTGCTTTGAATTTTGCTAGTAATTATTTCAAGGTATTTGACAATGAGTTGTTGATTGAGAAATTCATTCCATCATCACATGTAAATATAGTGTGTTGTTACATATTCATACTAAATATAGTCCCACATGCATCGAATGGATGTAGAATATGATTACATGTACAATGTAACTCTTGATAATGAGAATTGTGACCTCAATGTTCAATTTATGTTGGTGTGACAATGTGAGTTGATAGAATAATGGATTTTATTTTGTTCTAATGCAAGAGCAACAAGCAACATGATATGTCAAATTTTGTATGTGAAAAATTTCATCTTTGACCTTGAGTTTGACACATTTTTCATTAACAACATCAAGTTTCCACAGTCCATGATAATGCATTACTATTTAAAATTTCTAGATTGAAACTGTGTGAATTTTTTAAATCAACATTTCGGATCAAACTCCATGATCTGATGATTGATCATGGAGTTCGATCTCTTGTTGAATGCATTATCCCGATGATGGATCATGGAGTTTGATCTGAAACATTGATTTAAAAAATTCACACAGTTTAAATCCAAAGTTTTTAGCAATGCACATTTTTCATATCAAACATTGATGAAGCAAGTACTCTTATGTATCAACTAGAATGTATTTTAGTCTTCCATATATATTTTCTATTTTCTTGTTCTAATAAAAATCACTTGTTTTTGATACTGTTATAAGAATGCAAGCCTCCTATGAAGAAATACTTTTAAAATTTAGTAAATTAGAGCCTTTAGTTGAATTCATTTATTTATTTTCCTTGTGCTTGTCATCTAAGACTCATCAATTGAGTGATGATTTTGCAAAAAAATTAGGGCAATTTCAATGATGATTTGATCCAATATTCTATATTTCTATAAATGACAAGTCACATATGTGATTAATTCCATATACTTCTAATGATAATGATACAAAATAACTCACAAAATTTATAGAAATCTATTTCCAAATGAGATGTCTCTAAAATGACAAATACCAACATCATACAATGTTGACTATACATTCCAAGGTTATGATCATAGCAATGAGTGAAATCCCCACAAATATAAAGTTGTCTTGAGGAAAAAATTCTTGGTTAGCTATTAAAATCTTAAACGCATCAAATAGTTTCATAAGATAAGTATAATATTAAACTTAACTCATGTATAACAAGAAATATATTAGCATGTGTAGTATAAATTTGTAGATCTATATGCATCTCCCTATTAGCAGGTTGTACACAGACATATTTTAGTAAAAAAAATATACAACTTTTGTTTGTGTGAGTTACATGATTAAAATAGAATCTAAAATCTTCTTGCAATGCAAGATATGTTCTTACCTCTAATATTCATTTTTTTACTTATTTTTGATGGTGTTTTAACTCCACATGGCCAATTGCACCTATGTTTAGTGAGAAGAGAAAAAAAGTTGATTATGTTAGAGAAAGAAAATAAATAAATCACATCAAATATTGATTGTGTTAGAGGAAGTAAAGAAATAAATTATACTTTTCCATGAGTGAAGACAATAGGTAAGCCAATGCCATTCATAATTAAATAAATACAAGAAAAAATGACACATTATTGTTTCTATTCTTTATAGTCATTGATAAAAATGAGGCTCAAATCTTGGATGTAACAACACTCCACTTGGAACACTCAATACTATTACATACTTTACAAGAACAAATAAATACTATTGCTAGATATTATAGGCTATTTCATAAGATATGTAATGCAATGGTGTGTGAAATCCAATGATACCTCTTAAAGGGATGCCTAAATCCTTAACAAAGATAACATGCTAACAAATCATATACCGTTGCACACTAGTAGTTTCACTTCCTTTGACCTAGTGGGAAGTCCTCAAGATTAGTAGTTACAAAAACAAAACCTACAGCCCAAAACAAAGATATATTTGCAACCATCCTAACATTACAAATCATCAAAATAAATTCTATAGCTCATTTTTATTGGCCATAGTATTTTTTCCCAAATTTGTAAATGAGAAAAATAAAAAACCATTGCAAAAATAACATAGACCAATTAAGAAAAACCAAAACAACCATTACGAAATTTGACCATTACAAAATATAGCAAAAAACATAGATTTTTTCTCCAAAATAGTTTCCAACACATCATTATTACTATTTCATCTAGATGAAAATAATAATCAATAACTTCTCTTCTCTCAACCTCTATCATTCAAATCTAATATGCTCTAGGTGTTCGTCCCTAGTCTTATTGAAATCAAAATATCATCTAGTAAATAATTGTAAACCCACCCAAATTTCTCTTAAGACCTCATTCAACAATTTCATAAATGTCTTGGTGCATTAGTTAACCTAAAGGAAATATAATCCTTCATACAATCCTTCATTTTTTGTGAATGAAGTTTTTCTCTCATCCTTTTCTTTGATTTTGATGTGATGATAGTCACTCTTCAAATCAATCTTAGTAAAATGCTTTGCTCCACTCAAACAATCCATTGTCATCCACCTTGGTAATGTGAATCTACATTATATAGTGATCTTATTTACTTCCCTATATTTTGTACACATCCTCCACTCAACAACCTTCTTAGATGCTTATACCACGGGTACTACAAATGGGGTAAAACTCTCTCTAATCATTCATTTACTTAGTAACTCCTACACTTGCTCTTTGAACTCCTCATTTTTTTATTGTGTCATCCTATGCGCCACCTTATGTGGAAAAATTTCCCCTAGAATTAAATTCATGTGATGGATGATACTTCTCATCAATGTTATTCTATCTGCAATTTTATCTAATATGATATCTTTGTACTCTTTCATTAGTTATGAATGTTATTTTTGTGGTATCTCCTCTACATCTATGGTGGTGTCTATTATTTTTGTATTGTCACATATCTTAGGAATTAATACAAAACACATGTTCTTGAATGCCTCAAGACATCCAATAAATTTCTTCCATCCACCAAATAAATCCTAGCACTACTATATAATTTTCCTCTATCTCCAACAAAATCAAATTGTCTCTTATCATCCATTATTAAACCATGAGTATTCACTCTTCCACCATGTATATCACTTAAGTCAAATTGTCATGGTCTCCCTAATAACAAATCAAACATCCATTAGCGTTATGTCACATAAAAATTCATTATGATATGCACCTATATTGAATTTGACCCAAAATGACTCTCTTACCAATACCCTATGTCCTTTTTTCAACCAAGAAATCCTCTATAGTTTAGGATGTTCTATCATTTCCAACTTTAGCTTATTAGCCATCTATTTAGACACTATATCATCTATATTACTATTCTATGACAAGTTTACAAAATTTCCTCTTGATTCACATATTTCTCTAAGTAAATTCATTCTTTTATCAATTCCCCCTCACAATCATGCTTCAACAAATCTCTCATTATAATAATTGATTCACCTCTTTCTAATTCATCATTCAAT